>JAQQZZ010125907.1:2477-14168 GCA_030265115.1 Mopalia vespertina
TGCTAAAGGACAAGATACTGTAGTAAGCTATTCAGCACATAAACCGCATGCTAAAGGACAAGATACTGTAGTAAGCTGTTCAGCACATAAACAGGTAATCTTAATCTACTTTAAATGTTTATTGGATTTGTTACAAAATCATGTTTACTTTTAATATTTTTCCTCTGACAGTGAGAGCTGTAGAACATTTAAAGATAGATGTTGATCCACCGTATCCACAAAATAGAGAAATGGCAGCTAGACATTTTGCCTCTTTCCTTAATGGCTTTATTCGTTACGATTCTGCTCTGACTGGCTTGACAATACAGGACTCAGCTGCCTATATGTTTCGGGCTTCGGACCAAGATATTCAGTCTATTTGCTCAGCTATAGCAGGTAATGTTGTGACTTACATAAGGATCAGCTGTAATAATTATTCTGCTTAATTTAGAGGCACCAAAATATTATTATTTAGAAATCCATGGCTTGCAAAAATGCCTATCACATAATTTCAAAACCCATATCATGGTTCAAAACCCTTTGAAAGCCATTGATTTCAAAATCAAATTTGAGTATTTTGGGACCATCCTGCTGCCCTGATTCTTACATAGCAAAGGGGCAACATGAAGCTCATAAACAGATATGTTTCCTGGTTTCTTGGTGTTTCATCTAATCATTGTCTGGCTATTTTTTGTTTTTTTGACAAACAATACCGAATACATTGTTTTACAGCAAGGGTAATGTTTTCAATTATCCGGTGTATGAGTTCAAACCCTATTAATTGCTGACTTCAACACCTAGGTTGTCATATAAATACACTGTTTTTGATTTCAAAGTCAACCATTTTATTCTGTGATTTTACAACCAAAATCCAGTTCATTGTACAATACCTGGATAAAGAAAGTGTCAATACACATAATGTTACATCTGTGGAAATATTAAATATTGTGCTTTTGATTTTCAGAAATCGGTAAAATAGAAGAGTTAGAACTAGATTTAAATATTTCTACATCTGTTGCTGTTGAAGCTGTGGTTGATATGATTGGTCAGAACCAACGACTATGCAAATTAAATTTAATGAGGATTGGCTTAGACTGGGAAGAGGCAAAGGTCAAAGGTAAATTTAATCGCTTAAATATTTGCATATATGGCTTGTACTTTTTGTTTGTTTTGGGTTTTAATCTTTTTTGAGTTAATGTAGGTTATTGCACTCTTCTGATTTTGTTTATTAGATTGGGGTTTAACGTCAAACTTTAAGGGTATTTATGAGGACAGATTGTCCATTTCACACTGATCCTTTCTTAAATATGATAGAAACCGGGGTGATACCTCCTAACCTCTATAATTGTTAAATCTGTGATAAAAATACATGTATTGAGAGTGAAACTTAAAAAATACAGTTTTCCCTGAACCTGATTGGTGGGACACTACAAGGTATAATTTTTGGACAGTCAAATCTTAAGTTAAAATGTCATGTGAAAACAAAAAGGTATAAAAAGATACAGCAGGTATCCAGAGTAAGTAGATTTACATAAATTGCTGTATGAAAATTGTTTTGTAAAGAACATTAGTTTAAAAACATAATAATGTTATTAGTTTTTTATGAAATGCTGGCTCCGCGGCTATGGATTATTGGTAAACATGTCTGCCTACTAAATCTTGCTTTCGTCCACAGGTTTGAGTCCGCCAGTCGACCATCACATATCAGTGAGTCACACTGTGTGGCTCTGGCTATCACAGGAGTGGTTTTTACGAGGTTTCCTCCCTGTTTTCCACCATATTTATTATTTAAACAAGGAACAGTGTGAAATGGACAATCAGTTGTCATATAAGAGAAATACCCTTGAGTACGATGTAAACCCTAATCAAACTATATGACATGCTGTACATAGGAACCAAACAACAGAACTGTATTCCAATTGGTGTCTAATAAGATTAATAAAACATGATTGATAAGATTCAATAGATTTTTTAATAAAACCTAAAAACTTAAAAAATAGTCTTGTTTATTTTAGTATTAAAACTTTAATCATTTGATAAAATAATTCCAAGATACTTTTTTTTCATTTACTCAGTCAAACTGTATACCATTTAAAATATAATCATGTTGTAAGATTTTAGTGGTTAAAGTGTCGGCCTACTAATCCTACTTTGATGTACTGCACTGTTTCCTCTTGGTTTTCCATCGTAGTTAACCATGGAAATGGGCAATCTGTCGTCATATAAGTGAAAAACCCTTGAGTACGACATTAAATCCCAATTAAACAAACAAAATTGAATGGTCCGCGCCTATTTAATCCCTTTACTATGTAAGCTTGTTGATAAGAGTTCTTTCTTTATTGAGTTCTTTTTTGTTATGTTTCAGTTATACAAGAAAAGCTGATATCTGCTGTGAGAAATCACCAAAGTTTAACCCACTTGACCTTGAAAGGTCGTCTTGGTAGAGCATTGGAAGGTCAGTATTTTAGAAAAATATTATTAACAAGCAAAGATATGTCAAACAAATATATGTTATTGAAAAATTTAATTTGATAAAAAAAACCCAACCTTTCAACCCAAAACCTGTAACTAACAATGGTGTTTTGTTTGTAAAGGTAACTTTCTGGTTGGATTTTTGATGTCCGTGCTGCATGGGGTTTATCCTCCGAAACTTAAACACCTGGATATCAGGTAAGTTATACCTCTGTCTCGTGATATGTGGTATTGGCTGTTGGAAAGGTAATGCTATGCAAAGACAACATAACCAGGGCCATATCCAGGTAAAAAGTTTGGGCATCCAGATTTTACTTTCCAAACAAAAATAGGTTGGGTTAGAGGAAGCAAGATATATTTCACCTAAAAAAAAACAATTTGAGACAGGTGGAGGGTTTGGGCGCCCAACCCCATTAAACAGGATGAAAATGATAACTACACTCAAAAGTGTCCTTTGGGTTAGGGAAGTATTTTTCAAGCATAACTGATATTCAACTTGATTGTTCTCTGTTAATCTGTGTATCCATCCACCAAACATTCGTTTCTGTCCATTAACTTGATAACCACTGATCAGACTTGTTATACATGTTCCATGTGCCAAGATGTAGATTGGGTTTGCTTTCTGGATATCAGCATTCAGTTAAATACTTTTCTCTGGACACTTTCATATGAGTGAAAAAACCTTGAGTACGGTGTTAGACCTGCCTACCAGGTGTATTCTAGAGTATTTTGTACTCATTATTTATGTTAAATACACGAAAAGGCCATCAAAATACACTCAAAAATTAATATTCTGTACTATGTTGTAACACAGAAATACACAAAATGGTAAGAAAATACTCCCCAAAAAAGAATTTTTACACATAAATTTCTTTGAGGGTAGGCAGGTCTGCGATGTTAATGAAACAAAACTTTTCCTGGTTTTCATTTGCTGGTCCTGTTAAAGGATGAATTGGTTGTATAGACATTTTCAGTAAAAAGCATTCCAACAGTATTAGCAGGCCTATGGAAGGAGAGTTAAGGGAAAAGTGATTTAAAATTTTAAAAAGTGAATTAAAAGTGAAAATCAATAAATCATCTCTTGTGTTTTCAGCGAGACCGGTATTTGTAGTGACGATCTATTTAAGGTGGTATCTGCATTAAAGTCCTCGCCATGTTTGATCAGATCGCCAGTGCTGGAGACGTTAAGGGTAAGGGGTACAGTGAAATGTCCAGACACCACCCTCGATATGCTCGCCAAACTCAAACACCAACTGAGACAAATAGCTTACATTGTAGAGCTCAGCTTTGAGGAACGATTTGGATTCCAAGCAGAACTTCTTGCTCAAGTTTGATGCCATGCTAAAAATACTGACTTAGTTAAATAACGAATCAATGTCCCCAGCAGCAAAAGAAAAGGGATACCATCTAACACTAATTCAGACTCCAATGAACATGGATGTAGTCACACTAGCACATCTGTCCAGATCAAGGAAGGTGAAGAGCTATTGCTTCCTATTGTCGGGAAATGGCCACAGGTTTCAACCAGTTCTGGTATTACGATTCAGAGAGGAAGATGGCTGTTTCCCAAGGCTCAGAAGTGTTCCGGACTGCTGAACCTCTTAAATCCACCTCACAGGTTATTGGCTGCCTTTTGACCTGGGGCCAGCAGACGTGGCTCAGTGTCTAGCGTTCCGAACTACTGATTATGTTCACAGGTTCAAGTCCCCAAGTGGATCTCCTGCGGTATAGGTGGGGAAATTTTAATACTAGATTTGTTAAGTAGCATTTGGACGTTGGAAGGAAGTGACATTTTCTCTATCTACAATAAAACTATAAGATGGAAAAACTTGGTATGAGTTTGGAGATTAAGGGATACTAGATATCCATCTCATTGGCAAATAGGACATTGCCCGTTGGTCTCCTTTCAATGTTAAGCATGATTTCCAATAGAAAGACTTATCTAAATATCACTCTTTTCAATCTTAAGCGCAATTTCCAACAGAAAGACCTATGGAAATATCTCTCTTTTTAATCTTAAGCACAATTTCTTACAGAAAGACCTATCTAAATATCTCTCTTTTCAATGTTAAGCACAATTTCTTGACCTGTCTAACTCACTATTTCATCTGTAGCACATTTTCTTGACCTGTCTGACTCACTATTTCATCTTTAGCACATTTTCTTGACCTGTCTAACTCACTATTTCATCTTTAGCACATTTTCTTGACCTGTCTAACTCACTATTTCATCTTTAGCATATTTTCTTGACCAATGGTCCTTCTAAATAATTCACTATTCAATTTAGTTATCTCCCTTTAAGGATGATCAATCTAAATAATTCATTATTCAATTTAGTTATCTCCCTTTAAGGATGATCAATCTAACTAATTCACTATTCAATTTTGTTATCTCCCTTTAAGGATGATCAATCTAAATAATTGACTATTCAATTTAGTTATCTCCCTTTAAGGATGATCAATCTAAAGAATTCACTATACAGTCTTTTGCACAATTCATGAGTGAATACAGTGCTTAAAAGGTTCATTTGTCTATGAATAATACCCCAATCATGTATCAGAAAAGTCTAAACTTGATTTGTACTTAAACTTGTATATTTAATTTACAAAGAAAATATAGTTTTCAAAAGATTGGCCACATGAGATCATCACATGCTGACAGAACATTGAAGTCATTTAGAAGTCATTAATCAAGGCAATGAATGTTGTTATTTTTTGTCAAACACAGCAGAACTGTTATATATCACCTTTAACTGATCTGAAGAAAACTGTTATATCAGAAAGTACCCATGTCCACAATGGCCTCTGGAATGTTAAAGGGAAAGGCAAATTTTCAAAGACCTGCATCTGTATTGCAATTGCAATCGAATTAGCATAGACGTTAATTAGTTAATTTAAAAAGCCAAACTGATGTCATTGTTCCAAAACACAGTAGTCATATCATCTAGTCGTGGCTGTCCCCTATTGCCTGCACTGGTGGATGCTTTCATATAAACTCGAAAGTGAGGGTTCCGTTGAAAGCGAAACAACAACAAACAACCACTTGTACATATCAACCTGGTTCTAAAAACCGCATGTAAGCTGAAAACATGCTAAAAGTATATGTGTTACTCAAAGAGCTATTTTGATATGTATACAACAGATTAACATTGCGCTAGGATGACTAAGCTTGTGTATACGCCATGTTGTTATAGAGGACTTCCAATGCATCCATAAGCAACCGCACACACTGGTGACCGGCCGTGTTTTCGAACAATGGCGTCAATTAGTTATCTTAACAGGCGGGACTAACGGCTATGCTTACTCGAATGCAAGTGAAATACAGATGTTTGTCTTTGAGAGTATGCAATAAAGATAATAAGTTTAGGTCGAAAAACAGGTGCCTTTCCCTTAGTTTCCAAATCGTATCTCATCTAAAAAATCCTGGGAAAATCGATTGTTAATCCTTACCACAGCCAATTAAAACAATTCTGTGCTACAAAATGTATGTAACATAAAAGATACATGAAATCAAATGTTTTTCTGCTTCGAACAAGAATTTAGTTGCTTTTAGCTCATAGTTGATTTCCCATGATTTTCCAGTCATATCTCAGACTTTAGATGCGCAGAGTATGGAAGTTTGGGTTCTCCTGAACAGCTTTCCACATACAAAGAGTGTAATCCAGCTAAATACATCAATGCCAAGGGTAATGGGTGGGTGCATTTTTGGTTATATGAATAAGTAACTTTTGGGGTAGTGTTCCTCAAAGTTGAATTAGCCTAAGATGATCATTATAGGGATGTAAGTCTCGTTTTCTTCTACATCACTTTCGAGTACCTCGTCTCGCTCTATCACAATGTTTTGAATACTGATCGTTCAGAGCCATATTTTGTGTTGCTGTTGGGTGCAGCTGTATGATTGGAAGGGAGAATTGGCATCTTTTTAACTTTTCGATTATTCTAGAACTAGACAGAATGGAGGGGGCACCAGGAAGTGAAGTGATACGTGAAATATCGCAGATCACATGATGTTACTTCCAGGCCCTATAACTCCGACACTGAAGTATCTTCAGTACTGGTCACCATAACAATAAAGGTTAGTGTGCAGGTCTTCAATCTTCACTTTCGCTTTGACATCCAGAAAATTAATTGAATATACAACTTTGTAGATTTGAGTACCTTGGTGGACCTTTGTTCCCAGTTTTCCACCCTATTTAAGTAAGTAAGGCAGACTTAGTAATAGACCATCCCTCATCATAAAACTTAATTACCCTCTCATGCATTGTTAGACCATAATCAATTAACCAAGCAAAACTTTGTATAAAAATATTACAAAAATCAAGGATACCGGTTATAATATAATATTCCCACAATGATGTTAACTGTTTTATTGTATCAATCATAATGTGATAGGAAATAAACTGTTATTTTACAAAATAAATGTCAGTCTTAAAGTTCTTGATAATGTTAAGTATTTCATAGCCTTTTGGGTAAGGATCTGTTGTTTTTAGGTGTTTCATGCTGTGGACTGGAGGAACAATTTATGTTGTTAGAGAGCATTTGGATACATTCGTTCGTTGTGTGTTGTTGAAATACCCTTTTAATAGCACAGTACTAAACAGCACTCTAGTATCTACCAATCAATATATCTGATCTATTGCAGTTAAACACACTCATTCTAACCCTAATCATTACCTAACACTAAATGACACCAAGTCTTATACAAAGGTTTCGGAAAAGCAGTTACTTCAAACAAAGGAACCAGTTTGCAAGTAAGTTCTTCATTTATATCATACTGTGATCCACTTTCACCTGGGTTGAACATAAAAGTGTTAGTTATTTATATTTATTGAATGGTCATTATCTGGGATTCTGGCAAATAAATATTGGTGGAAATTAATGCGTAATGGTCTGTGATGGCGTAGGAGAGTAGTTTTAGTGTCGTCCACTATAGAAACTCCCGAGAACACGATTGACAGTTTGGCTGGTAGTTTGAGGGAGCTTCCTGGAATTGGAACCAAGTGAAACTCAAACCATATCTATTGTGTTGCACAGCACTTTGTTTGGAGTGTTAGGGACATCTTCACGTTATAACATTGAAATAGCCATAATGTAAAGCCCAATTCAGAACTAAGTCAAGAAAAGCCATTGCAAGCAGATTTGGTCTTAACAGCTAAATACCTGAACACAGTTATTTATCACCCTCAATCAAATTTAACTTAAACAGTAGAACATTGGAATTGATAAGTATAATACTACAGTTTCAATGTACAGCTGAAATCTCCACATGACCAAAATGCAAATCTTACTTTAACGGTTTCCCTCTCGACAAGGGTGTGACTTTGTTGCTCAGCTAGAGTATCTCATACCTGCTATGCCTTAATACCTGATCAAAGAAAACCATGAGAAAGCCAAAGAATTTTAGACAGTTTATTCATGAACATTTACATTGTAAATATTCAGCTCCAAATCCTGTACAATTAATTGTCACAAACAGATACATTACAACAATACAAAATTCTGCTCACTTAAAAAAAATACACTGCCATTTATTTTAAGACCTATTATATTAGACAAAAAGTTCTAAATAACGTCTCGCCGTACCCAGTTTCTTGTTTAAGGTTTGTAGGTCAATTATTAACATATAAAGGGTGACCTGAAAATCAGGAAGGCGATAAATTATGTGCAGAAAACTTCTCTTGATCCGTTTATCAGTAGGCCTACCAATGTAACCACAGGGCACAAGATACTTTAGGGAAGAGTATTTTCTCTCGGACTAGAACTCCAAAATGTTGGCAAGGGAGCTAATTTTATTTTACAACAGAAGGCAACATCCCTCTTAACATTTGAAGTTTACCAATAATCTTCCCACAAATTGTGCTATTTTAAACAAGACTACATTCAATGCTGATAAGTGTATAAAACTTTTAAATAATTAAATATAGAAACATGGAAAAACAATTGCAAATTTAATTTAGAAATGAACAATAAAGAAGTTGAGGTCAGTATGTGTCACCATGGGTCTGGTTTAAGTTTGTTTGATTGGGGTTTAACCCTTCTACTTATGGTTATTTAACTTTTTTCACAATCACAGGACGTAATACAAAAGGTACATTTATAAGAACACACATTGTGTGACGTGGCTTACTTTACTTACCACCCTGGAGGACTTTTTCACAACAATAGTTCTGAATCTAACATTGGTCTGTTACATAGTCCTGCAAACTGCCATTTAAAAATACAAATATCCCCCAAAAGTTTTGAATGGATGTGATCAGTAGAGACAGCCTCTTACGGACTTGCTAATCAAATACCCTGATTTATAAATAAAAACGCCATTTAATTATCCTGTACAGTTCTGTTCTTACTATATATCCTCCATGGATGTTAGCAGGAGCATGGCAAAATGATGCTACCAACATCTGTGTAGGATATATAGCCAGAACATTGCTGTACTGTAGGTCAGCTTACTTTCCTGAAGAAAACATGAACAGCTTTGAAAATTACTCAACTGTTATGGAAGAAGACGGTGTGTGAGCTGAAGTTACAAAGCATGTGTTGTGGAGTTCAACATTCTCATGACGTCCGAACTGCGGGGTATCATGGGAATTGAATTGTCCATTTCACACTGTTGCCTTCTTAAAGATGCTAGAAAACAGAGAGGAAACCTTGTAAAAACAACCTCCGCATCATGGGACTCCCTCATATACCTGATGGCCTACAGACAGACTCCTAACTGTGAACAGGTCATTGGTGTAGGAAAGATGGAGTATAGGTGTAAATTTTCTATACATAGAACTGGACAGAATAACCAATCACAACCTGATAATATTAAACTATACAGAATACTTGTGTATATAAAAGTGGACAGTTTACTTAATGCGATAACTGTTAAATTGGCTGAGCACTGGCATTTACCTCCAGCTTTCTCCTGGGTTGCGAAAATAAAATGTCATACATCTAAACTAATTCAGCATGTAAAATAAATTACTTAAAGTCTACTAGTCGCTAAGATTAATCCCTCTTTTAACAAGATTTCTCTATCTTGGTTGCATAAAAAAAAAACATCACACAAAATATTTTTCTTGGTTTTTCATATCAAACCAAAGTCTGTTTCAACATACGTTTGTTTGATTGATTGGCTTTTAACACCGTATTTGAGATTGTTGCAATCCTATGACGGTGTGTCAGCCCCGTGTGTGAAGGAAACCACCCTGGACACCACCGGCAACAAGCCAAACACAATACAAATACACCACATAAAGACCTGCTCCATGGTGCCCCATGAATCCAAGAGCACCAAGCAACAGGAAGCTCCTTCCCAACATAAGTTTCCACATACTTATCTTATCTCTCTTGTACAAAAGTCTAACATTTATGTAAAATAGCTGATACAATATGTATCGGTATAATAATAAAAGATGTGATACACATCACTCAGTAGTTTGTTTGATTGGGGTTTTACGTCGTACTCAAGTGTATATGACGTATATGATGACGTGCCAGGGTGAAGGAAACCACCCTTGACACCACTGGCAACAAACACCGGTAAGACAAATACAGGACAATAATACGACACAATACAAACATATCGGCTTCCTGTTCCCCTTTAGCTCAGAGAGCACCAGGGCAACATGAAGCTCCCTCCAACCACCCACTCACTCAGTAGTAGAAACATAAAATTTAAGCTAATTTAGCATATTACATGTATAAATAGGTCGCTGAGATTTATCCTTTCTTTTGCCAGCTTCTTACTTTGCAATTATTAAATGGTATACATTTATTTTTTCTTACTCTGTCCTATAAAACCAAAGCCTGTTTTCACAAGCACTTTTCTTATCCTGTTTGCATAAATATCTAACATTTAAGTATATATCATAAAAAGGAATAAAGATGTGAATCATTGATACACATAAGTAGTGGATTAAAGTGGCTTCAAATGGAGTAGACATTTGATAGTCATATCAATAATTAAAAAAATGACTCCAGACATGATTGATTGGTGTTTTACGCCATGCTTAAGGGTATTTCACTTATATGAAGGCATTGTATTCCAACAATAATCGGCAGTAGCACAACAAAGATTTGAAGTGTTTCCATAATTTTAGAAAGTTAATTTTCCTCCAGTGCTAAGTAAGGACAACATTGCTACTCTACAAACAAACTGCCCTTAGCAAGACGGACCTATAAACCCCAGAAAAACATGTGACAACAGTCTGTTTTAATTTAAATTGTGACATCTATGCACTGTATGTTCATTTTGTATTAACATTGAACATGAACTCTAACAAGCCAGTTGAGGTTTAAATTCACCATGTAGAAAATATTTAAAGTCCGTGTTCAATGTATTGTACATTGCTAAAATTTCACAGATTTACAGCAATAAAATATTAATATTATAAAACCTTCTGATATACGTAATAATTATTGCTTTGATTTATTAAAAATGTTTGCCGAAATATGGCATATTGTGTTTAATTCATTGTTTTATAACAATGGTACAAGTAGGGTTATTATCATTATAGAGCAGGTCTGTGCAAGATCTGTTACAATTCTGTTGAAAAACACAATTAATATGACTGCGATGAAATTATTGCACATAGGTCAATTAAAATGTAATCAGTCACTTGTTCAAAAAAAACCAGATGTTTTCTGTGAATTTAGATTTGTCCCATAAAAAAAATGTATAATAAATTCTAAACATATATACATCGGAGACAGTACCAATGGAAAAAAATGTTTTTTTTTTTAATAAGTATATTATAAACTTAACAATAAAATACAATATTTAATAAGCAAAATTATCAAAATTAAATTGACTAGTATTTTCTTTTTCTTTTACCACTTGGAAAAGCTTTGAAAATCTATGTTTTTCCATGCCAAGATGCTATGTCCTTAAAATACCCGAATGTTTCATAGACTCCTAAAGATTGGTGTTCAACACTGCAATCAGGAGTATTTCACTTTTTTCCACATCACTGTACGCATTTTAAAAATCTTAAGTATTTTTCTCCGTTGGAAAGTGTTCCTTCAGTGCTGAGAGGAGACAGCATGACCTCCCGGGAAATACTCCCTCTGCCAGAAAGCAGAACCCCTTAACTAATGTGTTTCTTGATAAGACAGTTTGAAATAAGTAAACAACAGGGGATTCATAATATGGAAATGAATAACTAGCACGAATCCCGTTACCGAATTTAACGGCGAACTTCGTCCGGGTAAAATTAACGTCGTATTCGTCCGAATCGAATGCCGGCATGTATCA
>JAQQZZ010125918.1:0-14166 GCA_030265115.1 Mopalia vespertina
CCCAAAAACAAAAAAAAAAAAAATTCCCCCCCCCCCCCCCCCCTTTATTAACACTATATTATAATATTTGAATTTAATATAATACACATGTATCAGGCCGATTTTGTTTAAAATAGTCATACGTCCGATAGGTGTCATGTGTCTTTACGACGCAAAAAATGGGCTCATAGGGTTAGGTAAACTTTTTTAAGTTTGCAATTTAATCTCGACTTTCATCGGGGTATTTTGCAGAACAGTCTTTTCGAGTAGATTTTCGCGTTTTAAAATGGGGTATACGATGGATTACCGATATGAATTATTTACGTCGGACATACGCGATGAATTTGTGTCTGCATTTCAACCCTTGGTCGATATCACTTCTAAATAGAATTACAGCTACGCCCCCCTGGCAGATAAAATGACCAAATGTGGAGGTAAAGCGCTGATAACATATGTTGAATGTTGTTTAACTTTGTTAAGCACTATTGGAGTATATATGGAGAGTTGGTGTCTGCAGGGGTGGGTATATATGCAATACTCTCATTGAGTTGGTTGAATACCCGCGAACATCCCTTTTTCGACAACACTTCCCGCATTCATTATTAACTATCGCTGTCATTTTTACTAGCAGAGTCCTCTCGTATCACAACATCTGATTGGTTGCGTAGAAGTTCCCAAGCATCCAATCAATCGCTTGGAAGCGAGTCCGATTTAATGCGAATAATCTGCCAAGGGTTGTAATGTAGAGTAGCTCGGAATAAAACTCTTGGCTAGTGAAAATGACTTTAGTTTATATATAAAAAAGTTTGAATTCGAATTTTATCTAAAGTCCTAAATCTTTTTTCTGTAGGATAAAGCCTAGTCAGCAAAAAAAAAAAATCCCGTTAACCTATAAGTTGCAAATTTGTAGGTTAAAAACAATGGTATTCATTGACACATTTCATTCATAAAAGCGTTCATTGAAAATCTAGTGACAAATAAGGTATAAAAAAAATAGGAAATTATTCTACTTTGTACTTGATAACGTCGACAAGATATCTTCTTTTTGGGTTTATACATGTGGCGTTCGTGGTGCAAAGGTCTATACTGTTAATAACGGAAAACGTGGAGCGTGTAGTCGTTCTGTGATCATGCACATATTTTATTTCTGGTGAGTTTTAATATAATATAATATAATATGATATAAAGAAGCCATTCATAGAACAAATCTAACTGAAGAGGAACGGAAATTGCACAGCTAATATCATTGTATGATCACGCATATATAAAGTATGAACAAAGAAGAACACACTCCGTCTAAGTTGTATATGTTATGGATTCATTTTGCGCTCTTGTATCACACCCAACTAGTTTGGGATAAATAAGTACGTTTTTGAAGCTATACTATTTTGAGAAATGCTTAGGTCTATCCTCGTTAATATTGGCACTATCTGTTTTGTTCGCCCGATTTAATTTATGAATCTTACATATTATATTATTAATTGAAATTGTTTTAATGTGTGCGACAGTATCTATTTATTATATATATGAGTAGTCGAGAGGCAAACTTGTACCTAAAATAATAAAGATAAATTGATTAGAATTGAACTGATAAACCCGGGCCGTCACGGTCTTTTTACGAAGTCACGTGGCGGAGCTCTACTCTTTGCCACAGTTACGGAAAAATCCGGCAGCTCCAAATCTTTGACTGTCAGTAAAAAAAAAACTAAAAAAAAAACTAAAAAAACATATTTTTAAAGAATATTTCAATTGGTTACTTATTTTTACAAACGAATTGCGCCGTTCTGTACTGAGCTGTGTGACACCATTACGTAGCCTCGGTGCACGTGTAGCTCAGTCGATAAAGTGTTGGGCCTCTAACCCAAAGCTCCCGGGTTCGAATCCCGGTGCAGGTAAGCAAATGTTTCCCTCTTCATATATATATTTTGAATAGACCATCAGGAATCGAACCCGGGACCTTTGGGTTATATTTATAGTTGTTAATTGTTGGACGACGACCGCACAATTGACGAGTGGTCGCCATTATGACAAGCCCATTTTAGTCCGTATGTGCAGAGAGTCCACGGTTTCCATCGTTCTTGATTTTTAAGCCATATGAGATTTGCTAGGTCTATTCAAGTGTGTGGACAGAGTGCATACGGCGATGAATATATTTAGGCTTCCGGCGAACAAAATGCACGATTTTGGTGTATGTTCATACATGTATGACGGGTGAGTGCATGTAGCGATGATACCTCACTAACGTGAGTCTCACGAGGTTTAGGCGATTGCCATGTATCAGCTGTTTTAACAACATCCATCCTCCAAACAGGGTGGCCGGCGTCAGGGGTTTAGTGGTTAGCGTGTCGGCCTACTAATCCTACTTCGATGTAGGCTATGTAGCGCCCATGGGTTCGAGTCCATTTGTCGACCTCAGGTATATGAGTAAGTCACACAATGTGACTCCGATTGGGGAGGTGATTGTAACGTTCTTAACACGGTTTCCCGGTTATCCACCGTATGAAATCAAGGAACATCTTTTGTGAATGGACAATCCGTCGTCATGTAAGTGAAATAGCCTTGAGTACGAATTTAAACCCCAATCAAACAAACAGGGTTAATCTCAGATGAAATAACTGGGCGTTTTGTCAATTCTTTAGAATAATACACAAAAGTTGACGAAAGAGGGAATTATTTTAACAATTTCAGAATGCTATCTATTCTTTAACAAGGACATGAGGAGAGGCAAACTATACAGAATCGATCGTCGTTTGTTTGTTTGTTTTTTTTTATTAACGCCGTCCTTAATGGTATTTCATTCACATCCAGGTGTACCATCCCAATGGGTCAAGGATACCGGCATCGACACCACTGGTAACAAACAAAGATCAGAAAGGACAAATACAGGACATACACATAACGTTTAACTAGGACATCCTAAACAAATCCGACCCGCTTCACGTCACCCCTAAGCTTAGACGCGAATACGTATCTTATATAGACTATACAGTATATAGAGATACGAGTTGCAGCTGTACCAAAACTTTAGAAATAAGACCTGCTTCTGAAAACTAAATAATGTTGAATCCACATGACCTAATTACCGCGGAAGACATTTTAAGTGAGTGTGTTACTGTTGAGAAATGATTGATTTTGACATGAAAATGGACGTCGAGTGGTCGTTTTATGTGTCGGTCTAACCGAAAAGTGTTTAAGAAGAAAACGAGATGGTTTAAGTCAGGGTAAGGCCATTCCATTTTTATACATTGAAAGATAAAATGCCGAATCGTGGTATCGTTCTGCTATTTCTAAAGGTAAGGAAGCTTCATGTAGCATACCTAGCCTAAGCTCTAAGAGTACCTGGACTATAATGAATCGAAACGTCTATAAAATATGAAGTATAGGCAAATACATTATTTATTTGTTAATATAGTCATGTTTATGTAAAGGTTTTATTTGCCCGTGTAAATTCAATTGACAAGGTAGATAAATCTCTGATAGGACGAAAGCGTGACACTACTTGATCTTATCGCATCCTAACAATCACATATATTATTGATAGTTCATGGATCTCGCTAATCGGGCAAATCTCGCGTAATTCTCGTTGTTGTGATATCACCACAACTTACGATCGGTCCATTCTATAATATAATCGATTCTACTTCCTACGTCGAGACATTGACTCTAAGATACATCCGGGCCATGTTGTTTTGCACTTCTATTATCTGTTGGTGTGTGGCATATGTCGCCCCAAATATTGGCGGAAACTAATGCGCGATGGCCTGGCATAGCGTACGAGAGTTGTCTTAGTCTCGTCCACTATAGAAACTCTCGCGAGAATACGATTGACGCTCGGTCATGAAAGATGTATGAATATGCACCAAAATCGTACATTTTATTAGCCGGAAGTCGGAAGCCTAATCTCTTACATTTAGCATACACGTATATTGCCGTATTTTTAGATGCAAAATGAAACATTTTATATATTGACATATTTAAAAAATTTTAACACTTATGTATGTCCTATTCAGTTCAATTTATTTCTCTTTTTGATGTTTACTGTCAAGGGTGCTACTGGTTGCATTTATCGTTAAATACACAATAAAAGATATAAATCGACAACATGTTCACACCGCTGAATGTGGCGTTAACACTAATCAATCAATAAATCAATCAATCAATCAATCAATCAAACAAGAAATCAATCAATCAATCAATCAATCAAACAATTAATTAACCAATCAATCAATTGATCAATCAATGCAATATTTATGTGTAATCGACTTAACTTTAAAAGTCAGATTTAGTATAGATAGATGTATGAATATGCACCAAATCGTACATTTTATTCGCCGGAAGTCGGAAGCCTCTTCTCTACTATTTAGCATACAAGTATAGTGCCTTATTATTTGTAAGTGTTGTGTGAAATTGACTTAATTACAGAAGTCAGATTTAGTTAGAACCATAAAGATTAAGGAATGAGATATATTTTTGGGGCCGTGGGTATGAACCACAAATCGCTGATTTTGTTTTCCCTTAATGGGGAAATACCTTGTGAAGATGCCAAGGATGTAAAGCGCGTCATTCTGAGGAAGTGCGGCAACTCTGGCTTGATCAGCTTAGAAATTCTGATTTATCTGTCGTCGTGTTATCGGATTTATGCTTTATTTAACTAACACTCTCAAGCTAAATAAAAATGTATGCGGTTATATTTAAATGTGAACATTTTAATTCGAGAACAAGTTTGGTTGCTTTGTATTTTTATTTTCCGAATTCCAGCTGTTATTTTTACTATGTTACATTTAACACTGAAACCTGATCACATGACTTTACTTGTCAAAAGGTAATGTAGATCTGTCAACTTATAAAAATAGGTGTGTTTGTATGTACATATATATATTTTGAATTAATGAAGAGAGAAGTATGAATTGAATAATTATCAACGAAAAGTCATTACAAGTTTACATGTTCAACTTCTTAAATTAAATGTTGGGGTTCATATTGTCTTATAAATGACAACTCTGATATGTATAGTGAAATAATGTAAGTGTGTTGTCTAGAAACTGACAATAGACAATGTTTTCAGAGGGGAGAGGAGGGAAGGGGGGGGAGGGTGGGTAACACTTAAAGCATACTTTAGTTCAGAAATTTTGACCGTCTAAGACTTGTACAGGTGTCAAGCAAAGGACCCGTGTAAAGTCCAGAAAAAAAAACCCACAAAAAATAAAAGTAATAATAAAAAAATGGTTACACTTATGTATGTCCCTTTCGCGTGATTTATTGATTTATTTATCTTTTTGATGTTTATTGTCAAGGGTGCAGTCTGATTGAAATTTATCTTTAAATAAAGAAATTTGGATAAGAGAGTTTGACTATGTTCACGCCAAAGCTTAGCTGAAATACTGCTGAATGTGGCGTAAAACACCAATCAATCAATCAATCCGGTATGCTTGCTTAATACCGATTGGTTGGTCGTTCTACAGCTAGCGAATTGCCGCCTGATTGTGGGTTCGATTTTGGTATATGTTCAAAAGTGTTCGCCTTGAGATGTCGATAAATTAAAAAGAGACGAATGATTTACACGTATATCATGAGTATTTATTGATTGATTGTTGTTTAACGCCATGCCCAAGGGTATTTCACTTAAATGACGGCGGTATATCCAACAGAAATTGACATACTAATGAATATAATTCAGGATTGTCCACTTCACACTGTTCCTTGCCTTATCACGGTGGAAAACCGGGAGGACACTTCGTAAAAACCACTCCCGCAATTGCCGGAGCCACATCGTGTGACTCACTCATACCTGAGGGTCGACTGGCGGACTCGATCCTGTGAACGGTAGGGCCTAAATCAAAGTAGGGTTAGTAAGCGCACAGGCTACCACTAAGCCACGGCCGCGGGCCCCCAAATTATGTGAGATAAGTAAATCTTACCATTTGATGATCGTCTAGGTAAATATTCCAAGGTGGGAAACAGTCATTGCTTGGCTCACAAACTGAGGCAAGAGCAGGGTAATATCATTCGGAATACCGCAAACAGGCCGACATGCAGTCGGCCTCTATTTCAATTTAGAAACTAGCTCAAGTCCAATTCACAAACTAAGACACAGGACTCTTCTAAATATTAACTTTGGAAAACATAAATCCCGATAGTTGAGTAATTCACCGAAGCACACCACCCTGGAAGAAATTAAGGCGGATAAGGGGTATATTCCATGACAGGACAAACATAAAATTTTCGCCACTTTACCTCAAAGGCCTGATACGATTCGTTTATGCTGGGTAAAATATTTCTGCTTTATGCCGTGGAAAAATCAATCGGTAGTGCGCTCAGGTATACAGGTGCGTGCAGTGTTGTCAATTACTGAACAGGTATTCTACTCTATATTCGTCACTAATTACAGGTATGATTCTCAAAATGAGGCTCTGGTGGGTTGATATTTATTATAGTGAAACACAATATGCTATTTTATTTATTATATTATCAACACTATAGTTAAATTTTCACATCGGTGTGTAACGTTCTATTTCTGGCTATTTCTCGTACAAGCTGGGGGAATCGATTTGGTGCCACATGCCTTGTGGCAGCTGAATAAGAATAAAAAATAAAAAAAATACTCCATTTAGGTAATCCATAATTGGATTTTGTCCGATGCAATCTGATTACAATAGTTCTCTAAACGAGCGCTCTTGTGTTGTTTTATAGAAGACATCGTATATCGCCAATCGAATTAAGATGTGTTGCTTAAGTCCGATTGTATCCGTTTAAATAAATAATTGAACTAGATAAACTAATAAACAAACAAATAAAAAAATAAATAACATTTTAACGAAATATGTATGTCGGACTCGCCGAGGATAGACCATTCTCACAGCCTTCCAAATGTAATGGCAACTCAAGCGGAATGGATATATATGCCACAACGAGGCTTTCGGATTTACTCAAGCAAAAACCAATTGTGAGTAATATCTATCAAAAAGATGCTAATTTAGCGTCCCTGTGTTCGTGCTTTATGTAGAGAGAAAATCGCCGTCCTCACTAGGTTAAAATTCGAAACTCATTCTGCCGTGAACCTCTGTAGCTCAGTCGGTAGTATTGGAGGCAAGCACTTTTTCCTCTCTGCATTTATTCAAAATATATATATCCCAGTGGGGGCAAGCAAATTTTTCTCTTCAACTATTCAAAATATATATATCGTGCTAATGCGGGATTGGTAGTATTTATTATCGTAGAATGGTTTTACTGATTGTTCATTGTTTAACTTCGTGATTAATAAAGGATGGGGAAACAAATCTGGCCTATGTTAAGTTATGTTAGCCAAACATATGCATGCCCGTTATGTATTGAACAGAAACGTAGACAGATAGGGGTAAACAAAGTTGAAAACTTTTTTCATCGGATTGGTGTGAGCCGCCAAATTTGACCACAACTCTATCCCTCTGCCACGACTACTATATTAGGTAACACATTAAACCTGGGACATAACATGTAGATGTTAGGTCCCAGATTAAACGTAAAGGTAGAAACACCAGAAACCCATCAACAAAAGATAAATCTTTCCTTCAAGTATATTATTATTCTCTTTTCGTGGAGGACTATTTCGTTAAAAATTCTTCAAAGCATATTAATCTAACCCAGAGATTTGAGAGCATAACGTCATGGTATAAAAATTATAAGGTAGATAATTAAGTGAATTAATTAAACTCAAAACATGGAGGTAATCAGTAGGTGCATCTTCGCCAGCCAAGAGTTTTATTCCGAGCTACTCTACATTGTCTTTACCTTTTGAAGCTATTCCAAGTATGATATTAATTGTACCAGGGTGTGTTCTTTCCAATTTTCGTCCTTCAGATAGTTTTATTTTCCCCTCTTTTAAGGGTATTTCACTCATATGACGGCGGAGTACTTCCAAGGAGTGAACAGCAACACAGTCATAATGTGAAGTGGTGTATACAAATGTTATGTAGAAAAGTAATGTTACTCCATAGCTGACGGCATAAATATACTTCGTTTGTACTGTCCTAGGCCATGCAGATTGTCGTATCGCATAATGGGTGCTCGTGAATTTTGTGACATTCTTAAGTGAGGATGCGGCCTGCATGTTCGGATGTTTGTTTGTTGTTTACCCCATGGTTTGGTTGTTTGATTGGGGGTTTAACGCCATACGTAAAGTTATTTCATTAACATGACGGCGAGCCAGTCCAATGGGTGAAGGAAACCATCGCCCCCCTTCTAATTATTATAGTCTCTTCTACGTCTTGTCGGATGGACTGGTCATATTTAAGAGAATTATACCAACAAAAAATGACAATTAATTTACAAGTTTTCAGGTCTGATTCATCTGGAGTTATCTAGACTTTAAAATTGAATTCCCCGTGTTGTATTAAAATAGAAATCCTCTTGTCACTTAGTTGTTTGCTGATTCCTTTTTTTTAATTTTGAGGTGTTTATTTATGTATTTATTTATTTTGGCTTTTCTTTAAATATTCAACCTTCCTATCCATAAATCACCTTGTCAAATGTATAACCAAAAAGAAGAAAGAACAAAAATAACAGTTTGTTTCTATGTTGAAGAACTCTCAACCCAAACCCGGTCATAAAATCGTTCCGTAAGCAAACTTTTAAAATTAGGGTGGCTTACACAAACCATTGGTAACCTCTGCATGTTTAGGGGATGAAGTTGTCAAGGTAACAAACATCTGTGAGGAATTCAGATAAAAAAAATCTTATAAACCTACATTCTGCCGTTTAACATATATCCATTTCTTTTTTCTGTTATAGCCGATAATGGCGTATGCCAGTCTAAAATGTGTATGCCAGTCTCAAATGTCATCCAAAATATCGCCAAGTTTAGGATGTACTTTATTTCATATACTACATCCGACTTTTATTTTAAACTTTGACCAAAAAGATCTTTATTGTCACAAGATAACCAGCCACAATCTAAAATCGGTTAGCTGGCAATTACAAGTGGCTGAACTCTGCTGTAAGATGGACACACAAGAACATGGCATGTGTGATACTTTAGAAAAACAATTTCTTAGTTCGAACAGATTCTAGCTCAGAAAATTTCGCGAACTCCTCCGACGATCGAATCCACATTCATCGGAGCCAGGCACCGAATTGCCGACGGCCTAGACCACTCAGTCATCCGGCTTTCTACAAACAACGAAAGGTTATTTAGCGGAAGTCTAGATAACGGGAATTCACTATATTTCTGATTGTAGAGGGGCGCAGTCCCCAAATAATATTGTTTCATTTTTAATAAGGATGACGGCCGTTTCGACGACAGCGGAGTCACGGCCTACAAAACATGTGAGAGCGATAAGCCTGTACGTTCTCACATTTTTACATTTATACAAACAAATAAAAAATAAAAGAAAAAAAATCTATCGTTAATCGTATCAGTCTCACGCAAACCGTGCTTCGGAATAACATAACACAGCGATCCGTCAACAAATTCGCGAACAATTTCTGCGAGGCGAGAGACCGCGTTACTCTGCGTTTCTATAGAGATTGTTTGCTGATCGATTCCACCTAATCACTCCTTGATGTTCAAATTGATCAGGTGAACAGCAGAAAGCCATTACAGCAAACTTAATGTCCACGGGTTTACTGACAAGCGAAGGTCCCAATGACGGTATACTTGCCCCTGAATACGGGGGGATAGTCCATGAGACTGCATGTCTATAATGACTTTATGCTTGCGGGAGGGCTGAACGGCTGTATATACTTTGATACGGGCGTTAAGGTTAACTTAGTTTTATAATGGAGCCATAACGAGCGTTATAGCTCCATGGTTTATACCAGCTGAGAGAAGAAAAATCAGGTTTTATCAAAAAATTCTGATCCCAAAGTTCAATGAAGACGTTAAAATCAATTCGAATGATCAACCCTCTGATAGCTACGGTACATTAGATAGCTGTCACCATAATCGAACTACATTTCTGAGCTACTCCACGTAAAAATTTACTATACGAGCTTTCTACCCACATGCTGGGGCCTTTCCTTTTTCATTTGAGAAAAGCCCCTCGGCATGCGGGCTCGTATAGTAAATGTGGACGTGTAAAGCAATGAGTATCGGCTAAAATCGATGAAAATATTCAGTGATTAACTACACGTCCTCTTCCCAACGGTTTCTATTTGACGACCCTATAAACGGCGAATAAAAAATCGTTCTGTTGTGGTGTATTATTGTTTTGTATTTTTACCTCTCACAATGTCACTCTCCTACCAACATAGTGTTTAATAGAAGGGGACTGACGGTCACAACGCCATTTGTAATTTTATTTTGTTTGATTGGGGTTTCACGCCGTAGGTAAGGTTAATTTTACTCACATGATGGCGTGCCAGTCAAATGGGTGAAGTAAACCACCGACAATTACAAACAAACACAAGACAGGACAAATACGGGATAATCAGTTACTCACAAAACTTTATACAAAGACATCGCAAATAGGTCGGCTTCATGCTGTCTCTGAACAGGATTTTGTTTGTTTGGGTTTTAACGCCATACCTTAGGTTATTTTCACTCGTATGACAGAGTGCCAGCCCAATAGGCGAAGGACCCCCTCCCCCCTCGACACCACTGGCAAAAAACTAAAACATCACAGGACTATACAAAGACATCACAGATATACCAGCTTCCTGTTCCTAGCTCAGAAAGCTCTCCTCCAGCCCGCCACGAAGATCCTAATTATAGCAGCCAAAATATTAAGGCAAGAAACGAGTCACTTAAATTAAATTGTTTTATTTACAATTAACATTGGGACAATTCCGTTTTAAACAAAAACAAACCTCAGATCTGCAAAGACATATAGCAAGTAAAACTACATGCGAAAACTTGGGATATTATGCATTGCTATTAATGTATTATTATAATAAGTCTACCCTAGATGAACAACTTTCATCTTTGATGAACACTTACATGTAAATAAGCACGAAATATGGAATAGTAATAAAGCTTTATTGAACCGAGATGCAAGACTAAATCTACCTTAGGTAAAAATAATGGACGTGTATCACAGATCGAGACAAACTCTGTAACTCAAAAAACAATAAATCTGAACCCTGGACCATTGGCAAGTCGCTAAATGAGATAATTTTATTCATTTAAAAATCATTAAAATCGTTAGTATCTTTATAATTTGTTTGTTTGATTTGGGTGACCAGTATCTTTAAAAAGGGAATTTGATTGATGTAAAGCTGAATGACATCAAAGCATCGTCCTGGTGTATTTATACAGCTATAACTTGTCATGCTAAGACCGCACAATTTACGCTGTGCAGCGCAGCAAGGTAGGACTACTAGGAGTACATGTTAACTAGTAAGCCATGGTCAGACACTCACCTCAGAAGTGTTTGATTAACAAAGTTAAAAAGGGAGATAAATCTGTCACTCATATAACTGGCAGTGCCACCTGTCATTAAAATAATCAATCAATTTAATTGCATACTCATACCCATTTTGTAACCATCAAGTACCATCTAGCTTTTTAACGCAGACTGAGAACTTTGGGTTAAACCCGCACCATTACTGTCTTGCCAGGAAGTGACGAAGGGGCTCTACTTTTACAATAATCCAAAGGTGCATAAATATTTGAAAATGAGTTATGTAGGTCAACATAAAATTGAACAATTTTATTCATTTAAAAATGATTAAACTTATTAGTATCTTTATAATTTGTTTGTTGGATTGATTTGGGTGACCAGTATCTTTAAAAAGGGAATGACCAAGCGGGCTGTACGTAAGGCATGGAGGTAAGCCCGCTTCCGGTTTTAATCAATTGACTCATACCATGCTATTGTTTATAGTCAATGATACATTGTATTGGTGACAATTTCAGTCAATACAAGTGAGATTTGTTTTCCCCTCTTTTAAATTAACTGGACAAGAATGAAGTCTGGGTAAAGTAGTTGGAATTGTTCATATAGGCTTCATCACAAAATAGGCTCTGTGCCATTCCAGTCAATCTCTGCATCGTTCCATCTGCAAAAGAGATAGAAACATTGTCCACATTATTACACTGTTTAACTTGATTTATTGTCGGATTGCTGATAAACATTATTCTCAATATTATTGTCCAGTGTTTACTGTTTCTTTCTAAGCACAGTTGCAAACCACCAACTCAACATCTGGATTCACATTGTGTTTGATTGTTTGTTTGTTTGTTTGATAGGGGTTTAAAACCATACTTAAGGTCATTTCTCAGACTAATCAGTGTGAAAGAAACCACCTTCAATGCCACTGGCAACAAACAAAGACAACACAGTTCAAATACAGGACAATCACATGACATTATACAAAGAATTCACAAACAGATTGACTTCATGTTGCCCCTTAGCTCTGAAAGTACCAGAGCAACAGAAAGCTCCCTCCTTACCCTCTGTTGTTCCTTTGTAGATGACAGCATAAATATGCTGAATTACACTGCCTTTAGCTAGCTGTTCTTATATGAGTAACTTACTTTGTTCTAATACAGTGTTCTAGCGGTGGCACAAGGTCATCATCTGATGGGGCCTGAAAATGTCGGCTTGTTGTGTCTGTGGAAACGAAAGAGAAAATTAAATATGATGAAGAGTTCTTCATATACTGGTGTCTGAATACGACATAGCAAACGTGTAGTAAATCTGTTGTGTATACCCATGATGTGTATACACATTTATAATATATAAGTGATCTAGAGAAGATTTATACAGTTATGCCACTATTTT
Organism: Mopalia vespertina; assembly: GCA_030265115.1. NCBI lineage: Eukaryota > Metazoa > Mollusca > Polyplacophora > Chitonida > Mopaliidae > Mopalia > Mopalia vespertina. Next base: position 12,678 of record JAQQZZ010125918.1, read on the forward strand.
TTGTTTGTTTGATAACTTGTATTCTACCGTGCAGAAAAAGAGCTCTCAAAGCCACTAGTAACAAACAAAGACAAGACAGGACAATCACAAACGGTTATACAAAGACATCAGATTGGCTCCTTCATGCCACTTTGCTCCCAGAAAACTGAGCAACAGAAAGCTCTCTCTTAAACGCCCGCTATTTGATTACAGAAATAAAATTAAGAAACTCCTCCTACTGTATAATATCAACCATCCCAAAAAAAAATTGAAAAAACATGATGATGAAGAATAATGACGTATTTATATAATTTAAAAGCATGTTTTTTCTTTATATTACAGTTGAATAAACAAGTTTAAAAATTGATATAATAGACTCAAAATGTTTTTACATTACATTATAAACCATTAACTTTGGCATATAAACAATTAAAGGTTTTTTTTGTGGGAAAGGAGCCTTAGACAAATAGAGTACATGTATGTTTTGGATTTGAAATAAACAACATCATGCTTTGGCTAAACTAAAGCATGCATTTATCTCTATTGAACATTATTTATATTTGAAGTATCCCCCCCAAATTCAAGCATACAGATGTGGTTTTCTTAATACTTTCTAAGAACCATTTTATTATTACTGTTAGACTTAGGTAGAATTTGTCTGCTTTATTGATTTGTTTGTTTGTCTGATTGGGGTTTAACGCCAGGCTTAAGGTTATTTCACTAGCATGGCGACCCACATCTCACTCGACCTTACTTAAATGTTGGTTTGTTTGGGGTTGGACATCTGACTCAATGGTATTTCACTTTATATATGATGAGGAAGTGTCCATTTCACATGAATCCTTGCTTAAATATGGTGGAAAACCAAGATGAAACCTCCTGAAAGCCACCCTCGAGATTGCCTGAGTCAAACTGTGCGACTCATATACCCGATGGTCAACAGATGGATTAGAACCTATGAAGGTACATCGAGGGAGTTTCCTGCCAGACTTAAATATGGTGGAATACAAGGGAGGAGGATGAGTAGGCAGACACGCTAACCAAGAATGCAAGCCAGACTAATGAGTGAATTTACTATACAACAGATTATTTGTTTGATTGGGGTTTTATGTCGTACTCAAGGGTATTTCACTTATATGACGACGTACCAGCCCAATGGGTGAAAGAAACCACCCTCGACAACACTTGTAACAAACAAAGACAAGATGGGATAAATGCAGGACAATAACAGGACTCAATACAGACACCACAAACAGATCGGCTTCCTAGTTCCCCCTTAGCTCTGAGAGCACCAGGGCAACATAAAGCTCCCTCCAACCACCTGCTACACCAGAATACACAGACAAAACAAGAAGTACAAGTTGTGAATAATGGTGCTCTATTTAAGAGTGCAACATCAAGGTTTATATTTTCTTGTGATTGGTGGATTGGTGGTTGATTTGTTTGTTTGTTTGATTGGGGTTTAACGTCGTACTCAAGGGTATTTCACTTATATGACGACGGATTGTCC
>JAQQZZ010125929.1:0-14165 GCA_030265115.1 Mopalia vespertina
GAACGGTTGGGTGGGAGCTTCTTGGTGTCCTTTACATAGAGCGGACGGTTGGGTCGGAGCTTCCTGATGTCCGTTACATAGAGCGGACGGTTGGGTGGGGGCTTCTTGGTGTCCTTTACATACAGCGGACGGTTGGGTGGGAGCTTCCTGATGTCCGTTACATAGAGCGGACAGTTGGGTGGGAGCTCCCTGATGTCTGTTAGATATATAGAGCGGACGGTTGGGTGGGAGCTTCCTGATGTCCGTTACATACAGCGGGCGGTTGGGTGGGAGCTTCCTGATGTCCGTTACATAAGCGGACGGTTGGGTGGGAGCTTCCTGATGTCCGTTACATACAGCGGACAGTTTGGGGGGAGCTTCCTGATGTCCGTTACATAACGGACGGTTGGGTGGGAGCTTCCTGATGTCCGTTACATACAGCGGGTGGTTTGGTGGTAGCTTCCTGATGTCCGTTACATACAGCGGACGGTTGGGTGGGAGCTTCCTGGTGTCCTTTACATACAGCGGACGGTTGGGTGGGAGCTTCCTGATGTCCGTTACATAGAGCGGACGGTTGTGTCGCAGCTTCCTGATGTCCTTTACATACAGCGGGCGGTTTGGGGGGAGCTTCCTGATGTCTTATGACCTCAAAGGCAACCGGATTGATTGATTGGGGTTGAACGGCGTGCCAGCCCAATGGGTGATGGAAAACACCATCGACACCACTGGCAACAATTAAAGATAAGACGGCACAAATACAGAAAAAAAGGACGCAAAACAGACACCACAAACAGATCTGCTTCCTGTTAAATCCCCTTTAGCTCTGAGGGCACCAGAGGCAACCGGAAGCTGACATGTTTTGTGATTGCTTGGTATTTGTATTGCATCTTGTAATAGTCATGTCTTATTGAGGGTGGCTCCCGTCACCTGCTGGGCTGGCACGCCCTCATATGGGTGAAATTAACTTAAATTAAACTATTTGGAAAATAATTTCACACAGATTTCATTCGTGGAAGTTTGTCTATCATGTGCGAAGAACTTGAATTCGGATTGGTTTATTAGCATTGATTCGCGCGACTGTACTCGCTTGCATGAACACACGGGCGATCACTCCGGCGATGAATCGCTGACGATTTAAAATCGGCCGAAACTATCAAACATGTGGGATCCCATTTGATTGAAACCGGAAGCAGGCTTATCTCCATGCCTTACGTAGAGCCCGCTTGGTCATAACCCTAGTACCATTTTGAATGTCTAAATGTAGTGATATTCGCTAAAACGGCGTAAATTGTGCCGTTGTAGCAAGACAAATTACAGCTGTATAAATACACCGGGACTATGCTTTGATGTCATTCAGCTGTACATCAATCCGATTTCCTTTTAAAAGATACCAGTCACCCAAATAAAAAAAAAGATACTAACAAGTTTAATCTTTTTTTTAATGAATAAAATTGCTCAAGACCTTCATAACTCGTTTTCAATTTTGTATTCACCTTTGGCTTATTGTAAACGTAGAGCCCCTTCGTCACTTTCTGGTAAGACAGTAACGGTGCCCAGTCTGCGTTAAATGGCAAGATGGAACTTCGTGGTTACAAAATGGTGGGATCCGAGTGACTGGTTGGCCGGATCGCTTCGGCGATCATAATCGCTGTCACCGGACTGCACAAACGTGGCGAATTCGCCACGATCGGTTGATTATATTCGTTCGTGTGTCCCCCACATAAGTGAAAAACCCTAAACGGTCTATTTTTATCCAAGATTTAGAAGTTGAACTATAAAATCCATGAATATTTTTAATTTTGCACAAAAATTAGAGCATGTCAAAGCGGAAATACCTCAAAACTTCAAATCTTACTCCAACAATTACACTTTTTGTTCACACTAATTACAATAAAACAACGATGATAAACACCTTTGAACAGACAATATTTATTCTGTGTGAGACCACAATTAGGCCTGATCAAAGGCTGCCTTTCGGTCCAAGACTTTACGAACCAAAAACAACCCTCACCAGTGTGTGTTGTCACCTGAATCTTCCGATTACTCTTGGGTCGTAAAAAGTAAAAAACAGTCTTTGATCAAATAAAAAAAATATGGACCGTTAACATTTATTTTGTATGAATATTAATCTACTCTTGGAAGAAAAAAAGTAGATTTGTACAAAGTTTTTTATGTAGAGAAAGAACACTTTGCTTGCCTCATCCGGGATTCGAGTTATTTATAAATATCTATTTATTTTTAACAGAAAGTGTACTTTTAAAATGAATTACTCTTGATTTTTTTCAGCAATGCTGTGCGTTGCAAAAAATGTCCTACACTCCGATATAAAAAACATTTCATTTCTTTTTTAATAATCGCTAATTTGTGTCCCGCCACGATTATTAGCATTTCAGTCACGATTAGGCAATAACTGTTTACGTATGACTTATGACTCTCTTTGCTATCAGCCTGTGACATCTGACCTTAAATTTAGGTTAACCAACCGCTTGTGATTTCAACCCCAGAACCATACGCCAATATATACAGGTCAAAGGTGAAACACGCCAGTACATGGGTGTAACCCCCGTAATTGATTAAAATAGGCTTTATTAGGCCACTGGGAGAGGGGAAACGAAAATGGTGTAATAAATGCTACAGGGAAAATTACGATAAATTTGGTGAGGATTTTCTGCTACACAGCAAAGCAACATTTTGGAATGTACATTGGCGGATTTAGAATTTTATATAATGGACGATGGGGAGCGTGACTATAATAGTTAAATAGGAAAGAATCCAGGGGCCGCCTAGGCTGATGAAGCCTTTAGAGGCAAATTTTGGCAGTGAAATTAATTCCGTCATTTTCATTGATCGATCTTAATTCTTGCAAATTTAAAGAGAAAGACAACTGGCTATGCTAATTCGATTGCAAGTGCAATGCAGATGGCTGTCTTAAAAATATGCAATAAAGATAATAAATTTAGATCGAAAAACAGTTGTCTGTGCACAAAAATTAGAAATCTAGCTGGCTGAATGGAATGGGAACAATCTACTTATACGGTCTGGAGTTGTGTGCGTTAGTTTTGCACTATGTAACTGAAAAACAACATATCCCATTAAAAACGTTTGGCATAGCAATATTTCAAACTCGTCATTGTGGTGTAAACAGACAGGTCTACAACGGACTGCAGTTATATCATAACACTGCTAACGAGATTAAAAAAAGAATCAACTCTTAAATATCATCTACGTTCAGACATTTAGGCCAATCCAAAACTCGTGATGTACATATAGAAATGATTTTGGTTTTGCCAGTCTCCCTAGAGTTTCGTAACTTTGGCCAGAAACTTTCACATCATAAAATACTCATGTGGCTAATCGGGACATCGATTATTTAAATAAAAATGGATAATAAAATTTCAACCTTTTTCGCCCAGAATATATTTCCGAAATCAGCATAGATCTTTCCTCATTCTCAGAGCTTCCGGGGCCTATGTGGGCCCTCGCCCTTTTGTTGTGTATTGATGTCATTAATTTTTAATGGCTACCACAAAAATACACTTTTTAGCTAATAGACTCGACTGTTTTTATAGATTTGCCAAAATAAACGGCAGTTCTGCGTCCAAGATTCAGTACATTCTCTTCAATACAGATGTATTATTAATTCTCTGAAATGTCATATCAACACTGTTCGAAGAACTTCAAAACCTCCAAAATTGCCAAAACAGACCAAAAGTGTGAAACCCAAAGCAGTTTAGACTTATCAGTTGATTTGGCAATAGTCGAATAGTGTGCATACGCTGGTAAATAGACTGTCGACGAACAAAATGTAGGCGCAGTGATGCGTAGTAAAGAGTGTTGTACGAGGTTTAGCTAATTAAAATATGAATTGTGACGTCATTGGGACAAACAATTAAGACTGGCAAATGGGGTAGTGAGTGCATTTTAAAGAAAGTTGTTCACGGGATCGAGTCCGTTTGTCGACCAGCAGGTTTTCGTTAAACACGATGAAGCCGTTGTCTACGATTGTATCAGTCGAACAAAATTCTAGACAACGGCTTCGCAGAGCTTAACGAATACGTCCAGTCGAATGCGCCTAATGTGTAAGTCGGTGTTTTGTCCTGAGTTTCAAGAAAATTACATCTATCACACAACGATAACCACCATGTGTTGTCACATTTGATCATCTGGGGCAATACTGTGCTTAAACAAGTATATGTAACAAGAAGGACGAAGGTCTTTATTTGGCGCAGAAACTCAGAACGAAACCACAAACATGCCATCTATATTGAAAAATCCCTTGTCATATAAGTGAAATACCCTTGAGTACGACGTTAAACCCCAATCAAATAAACAATCAATTGAACTTATTCCCATGTAACACACCTGGGAAATGTAAAGGAATGACCCGTGTTTGGACAAAAATCGCCAACACAAGTTAAAACATTGTGAAAAATAGCTGGCAATTGACATCAATTACCATCAGGTCGTTCTAGAGAAGGTTTCAAATTGACATTCTATTTAGAGGTGACAGACTGCAGCGTTCACCATCTGCGCCTTCAATTAGTATACTTAGATTTTCCGAATAAATGTTTGGTTTAATCATTCAACATAGCCCACGTATATATATATATGCCTAATTAATCAGTAGTATATGCATGAAATGAAAATACAGTATTTCGATTGTTTTCAGCCCCCTCCGGAAAACACGATGAGGTCATCCGAATCCATATTTTGCTTGGCGCTGTGCTGCGTTGGGTTTACTAATTTGTATGGATATAAGCGGTTTGTTTATAATATAAAACAGGCCTTCCATTGTATGTTAACGGGTCGCAAATTCCAGCTTGAAGTATATAAGAGGCCTTCAGTTCATACATATTTGAGGCTAATCTAAAGACCTAGGTATAACCTGATGCATTTCTTTTCAAAAACACAACTATATCTCAATAGCCATGCAGTGGTGAATAAGCTTTCGTTTGTTACATCTTTTAAGAAATCCGGATCAACTGTTACAGTCCGCCATGTTTGAGCTTTAGGCTGCCATCTTTCGCCATTTCAAACCAAACATGGACTTGCTTGAAACTTTTCCGGCGTGTTACGTGCGAGTCGATGCCAATAACGTTTTTAAATTCAATTCTTTGTTACAGGAACGAACTTTCAATACACATACATGCATTTACCAGCAATTTTAGCCTACAACTTTAAACACACACGATGGTTAGCGGGAGCTATAATAAATAACAATAATTGTCCTATCTATGTAATAGGACATACGTAGTTGTTGTCTCAATTATAATGCTTTGCAGATAAAAGTAGAGACTGATATAAGTTTCTTAGGAGAATTAGCCAATAATAAACATTAAAATGTTTAAAAATGTATAAAAATATTGTTTCAGATAAATTTTTGTTAAGTCTGAATAAAGCAGGCAAAACAACAGGAAATGATGCTCATTTTCAACCACTTTAGAGATTAAAAATTTACATAACCGATCTGATTTCGGCCCATTTGCATATCTACCAGTTTCTGTTGCTAAATCATGGTAACCACACCTGAACCTGATTAAATTAATAGCATGGTTGGGTTTTATAGAGCTCAGGATATCCGCTGGATTACTCTCAGAAAAGTAGGCTTTCATGTTTATAAGAATCATATCTTGAAGACTCTGTTAGTTTACACTCCCAGGATTGCTCGAAATTGTCATACATACATGGTTCTTTTAAGCAATGTTACATTTTCGTGCAAATATAGAAAATAACATTAATTTTCTTGCAAGAGTGTTTTTTTCAAACACTTACCCTATTTTGTAGACTTTACTATTACCATTATATTCACATTGATCGCAATATAATCGATAAGAGATTGATTGTTTTGAACCTATTAATTTACACCAAAAATGTAAAATGCGATACTTACATTCATTACATAATGGGTATATATCGAGTTGGTTAATCGACTGCTTTCTTTAAGTCCACAAAAGCACAATGCATTTTATTTCTGTTACTAATAGAAAGGTTTATCATACTATAAAGAATAAAAACACAATCTACTGTACTTTTAGATTTTCATCAGCAAACGCACATCGCAGGAAGCAGGTAATTGGCCATTGTTTGATACGCGAGACGCGCCGACAAAATGTCCGGTTAGTCCATATTTGATTTGAAGAGGCGAAAGATGGCGGCCATCTTTACCATAAACGATGTTGCAAACGAAAAGTAATAAATTTTGCGTAGAAATATACTGTGTCTTTTGCTGTTAACAACGTTTATGTTAATGGATCTACATATATTTAAAACATTACTCGTACATTCTATTTGCAACAAGCTGTAGATAAAAATTTAATAGCTTTATATTAAATCGAATTTTTAACAGTGAAATATGTTGCCTTGTTCTCTTTTTGTTTTGGTATGAATTCCCGAGATGCTTTGGTGCCTTCTGTCTGGTGGTTAACACCACACGTTTGGGGGTAATATTTGTGTGATCAATAATTCATCTCCGAAAGAGGTAGGAGCCGAGTGAAGTTTAAACAGGAGGAGTCGTTTAAGTTTGTGTCATGTTGATGTATTAAGATAAATGAAGTTAGAGGTCGTAGAGGTCAATAAGTAGCATTGTCTGGGGGCCAATATACCCTGGTAAATACAGTGACTATATATAGTTAATAGTATCGGGTGGACTCCTTAAACAAAGTTTACATTTCCTCAGGCACAGCGACGCCACGACCAAACAAGCTCACTTAATACCAATTGATCATCTTTGGTTGCATATTAAAGTTTGAACCATAGAGGTATCAGGAAGACTAGTCCTATTAAATAGGCCGTCGACGTTTGATATTTATCATTTGACAGTACCTCGACGTCCTATCCTTCGAGTCAAGTTCCGTAACGGGTTATTGCGCAAAACACTTGGTGCATCGTTAAAACAAAACTACAGAACGAATTGACCTATTTACTCACTTTAAACTGCCAGGCTGTGAATTCAACGTATTTAGCAATCAATTTCTATCCCCAACATTGTATTTTTCAGTAAATTCCACAGAGTTTGAGAGTGTTTTTGTCCGAGAATCTGGACATTGCGATAGGGGAAGCGGGTGCACTAAAAAAAGCGGACTTAAAACAACGGCAACGGACTTTATTTTTGACGATAGCTTCCAAGTTTTGCTTCTACGTTAAGGAAAATAATTATAACGCCTGTAATGATGTATCATTACGCATACATATCAATTTTGGGCGCCCGTGTCCATCGAAACTGTTGGTCCGCTCACCAATGCAGTGGGTGATTTTAGCTTTTATGACCGCTTTTTCGATGCACCCGCTTAAACTATGGCGATGTCAAGGTCACTGAGCCTAACTGGTAAAGATTTTCGGATAAAGACATTCTCAAACTCTGTGGAATTTACTGAAAAATACAATGTTGGTGATAGAAATCGACTGCTAAATACGTAAAATTCACAGCCTGTCAGTTTAATGTGAGTAAATCTATCAATTCGTTCTGCAAGTTTTGTTTTAACGGTGCGCAAAGTGTTTTGCGCAATAACCCGTTACTGAAATTGACTCGAAGGATAGGACGTCGAGGTACTGTCTATGTCCAAATGATAAAAATCAAACGTCGACGGCTTATTAAATGGGACTAAAGGAAGACTTACCACCTCTACATTTTCTTGAAGCTAATTTTTTGTTATCAGATTTGAATAATTATATATACCGATTACATCGGTAACAATTTTATACTAGGGGGCCGGAAATGGACTGTCAAAAGATTTGTTCATATTGAAATATGTATCCTTTGTTGAGTTAATTTTATGTAGAATACAATATTTCGTGGTTCGGTTAAAGAATACTCCCACGCATGCTCAGGATGCACAGGGAAATCAAGACCGTTATGTGTATAATATTATCGTTACAGTACGTTGTATCAGCTCGAGTGATTGCAGTGAGATAGCAGTATTAGACAACTGATGTTTGTATATTCAAAGCTCGAGGGTTGATACAAGCAAACAGAATAGCACCATATATTCAATTTACGGTATTCTACATATTAGTCTTGTGGTCGGTTTCGCTTTGTTACATGGTGATTTCGCTAAGGTTAATATTCAAAGATTTGTTGCGCACTGTTTTCCATGAACGGTCAACACATGTGCGGATTAAGCTGCCTGTTACGCTGCATGTAAAAACTATTCCTTAACAAAGTTATGGAAACAATTCCATAACGAATTTATTGTGGAATTTTCTTGAACTTAATGTGGAATTTTTCGTAATTTTCATATACAATGTAAAATAAAAGTTTATAGCTACAAACACTCTCATATATTTACAGTCTAACAACGAATGAAACACAAAACCATGCATTATGTTCTGAAAAATACCAATAACCATGCCAAATCAAGAGTGAATATTCTATCAGGCGATGGGTTTATTCTTATTCAGTATTTTTATTGTAGTCTACATGAGTGTACTTTCCCGATGAATCAGACGTTGTAATGCTCACTACGGAATCTGTCGCAATTGTAGGCATATAAAAGAAATGTAGTTTCCCTGATTTATTCTTCGCCAGAGAATAACAAATGCTTTCCGAAACAGTGGGTGGATGTGCTTATGATTAGATTGTAGTTGCAGAGGTAATGATTGCCGCAAATTAGAAGCTGTGAGGGAGAATGTTATCAGTGCTTTAACTCGAAACTTGGTCACTTTATCCACCAGGGGACGTAGTTGTTATTCTTGTTTTATAAGCGTTCCGTCCGCCAATGGTAGTAATGCAGAATAGCTTTGAATCAAACTGTTGACTTGAGAAGATGGGAGAATAGACATTCGCACAATGTGTCTGATCGCGCAATACAATGAATTGCGCTTTGTAGCTGGTCGCGCTATACAATGAATTGCGCTTTGCAGCTGATCTCGCAATGCAATGAATCGCTCTATCCAGCTAATCGCAGAGTATCGCCAATCGCAGAGAACAGTAAACCGGAAGTACAATCAATCATAGAACCAATAACTCTACAAATTATTTATTACTTTTCTTAATTTGGATACATCTTCATATGAGCGAAATTAACTTAAGCACGATGTTAAACCCCAATTGAACACAACAAACAGAACCGACGTATATGTATAACGCACGATGGCGGTCAGATTGTTGTGCGATATCTGTAATGCGATCTGGAGGGATAATCATAATAGCTAGGAGGGGGGTTTTGAGACCCGTAATGGAATAAAAACCCTGAATGCAATTAATAAGCATTGCATTACGGGAAGCATTATCTACCCGTAATGCAATACTTATTGCATTAAGGGTACCCGTGATGCAATAATTACTTCTTTATTACATTAAAGGTATAATACGTGCACCTTTCATGGGCCGTAATACAATAGCACTCTGCCAAAATCTATAAAGTTTTATATAAGTGAAAAAGATTTACACATATGTAAATTAAACGTTTATTTTACATCCTTTTTTACTTATGTGAAATTCTTTTCAACATATTTGAAATTGTTTTGCACATATGTGGAAATCTTATGTGGAAATCGATACACATCAATCAATCAATCAATCAATCAATCAATCAATCAATCAATCAATCAATCAATCAATCAATCAATCAATCAATCAATTTATCAATCAATCAATCACAAGGAAACAGTTAATCTGCCAGCGACATTTAGGAAAAGTCTCTCACTTGATCACTTTATTGAGAATTCAGTCTTCAGACAATTATTCGAAAATTACTACAACACAATTTGGGAACAATCCATCCTTTAACTCAAAAAAATAGATTCACGGCGAGTCGGACAGATGTACATTTTGTAGTTTTTATACTCATGATGTGTCAAGCAAAGCTTTTCTTTTGAGGCTTACTGAAGTGCGTCTGAAAACAACAAAAACAAGGCACAGAATGTTGAACTGAAGGCTATCATATGAAAGTATGGAGTTAATATAACATATAAATGCAGCTACTCGTATGTTTGAGATTATCTGTGAGGCAAAACAGAAAGAGACTAAATGAAAGAAAATACAACAAAATCGCAGAGATGAGGGATAATGCAGTTACACTGCTTTCGCTGGTCGCTTTGATCAGCGATTTGCATGCTGGGTAAGGCGGTAGAATTTCATACCATCTTGGCTCGTCTGCCTTTCTATTGGATAGCCGAGAAGACGTGACTGACATTACCCAGAAAAGTTAACTTCAAGTATCTTTCGTCGCGATTTCTATTTCTGTTGAAAAATGGCTGGATTTGGGTGAACGAGCGCGGACCGCGATGACAGCCATACGATCTTGGATCTAAAATGACCGCGAGGTTTGGAGAGACTTTCATAGTAGTTTATCTATATTCATTATTGCTCCCCGTAACAGTTGGTTATTTTGGGTGAGTATGGCTCCGTTATTTTCCCTTTCTGTCCAATGTTTACTTTTGTTGCAATTACGTAATTCACCTTAAAAGTTTCGCACATATACCCTGATGACTGAAAGCTGTTTATGGAGTAAACACGTATATGTCTTTTTTCTACAAGCCAGTTCTTGTGGCTTCAAATGCTTTGTTTCATACTGGCACGAAATCGATCGTCTGATACAGTACATGTTCATTTCATTCATTTTTAATCAAACTCAATACTCAAAAAGAATTTACCAAAAATTCCATCGATGCATATTACTTACAATTCAATTAACACTGTTGTAATGTCGTGTTGACTCTTTTCAGCGTTGCTTTGAGAGCGGATCAGATATCGCTGGTCAAATGGATTTAAACAGTTGATTTTATTTTAATCTTCAAAAATGTATTACATATTCGTGTTAGTTTAATAAAACTTTAGGACCATTAAACTTACTTTAAAAAGTTAGAAAGAACTTCTTCAGTTCTTTGCTGTTTATTTACGTTTTTCAGCATTTCAAAGCAACATCTCTATCCCAGTCAGATAGCGTTGACATAGGCTGCAGTGGATAAGGGCTCTAAATGTTATGAAGTTTATTTAGTAGTCGAGAAAAATAAACTCCGTCTGAATAGCTTGGCTTATAGTCAGCTGAATTAAACCAAACACGTGTTAGTGAGGCTTCTAGTCTGTCTAGTGGCAGCGGGATTGACGGACTAGCAGCAAGGACAGACTGAGGGAGAGAGGGGCCTCACTCGCCCTCAGATGTCAGTGGAGACTGAGAGTGCCGTTGATTCGTGTAGCTCTGCGCGAAGAGAACTGTTAATCCGTGAACTGCTACAATTAACCACGATTATGTCTGGCGTGATAAAAATTTCGCTCTAGTTATTTCATCACAAGTGTATAGGGAAAATGTAACCGATTCTCCTGCATAAAATCGTCCGCATGTTTGCCTGTTTAATATCCAAATTTCGACTTATTGTCATTTTTGTAACTTTTGTCCCCAGTTTGGCAGGAAAAGGTCCAGTCATAGCACACTCCCTTGGCGGACACCGCAGTCTCATGAGTAACAGCATTGGAAGTTATGCTGCACCCAGTGTGTGTGATATGTTAAAGCTGCATAGGAAACAGAAAAGGATGTGTAAAAAAGGTGGTGGTGTGGCGAAGACTTTACTGGAAGCTACTAAGATTGCGGTGGCAGAATGTCAATCACAGTTCCACGCAGAACGGTGGAATTGTACTCTTGGGATTTACCGGGAAAATACACTGAGGAAAAGTGAGTAGTCTACATATTGTTATAATGTATAGAAATTTGAATCCAAACTGACGTCTTTTCTTTCATTTTTGTATAATCCGATAGTTCTTTTTTTAGATATCTGTGTATTCCGACAGTTTTTTCCTCGAAATAGTGCGCTTTTTTTAACAATCATGCTGCTTTAACCTCCCTGTGCATGTCACTGTGAATGTCAGCGACCTAGTTTCAGTGGTTACCGTATCGGCCTATTGATCTTCCTTCGATGTACTACTCACAGGTTTAAGTCCCGCCGTCGACCTCAGGTATACCAAGGAATCACACGATGTGGTTTCGGCTCTCGCAGAGTGTTTTTTTTTTTAACGATTTTTGTCTCTCGGTTTTCCATCGTATTTAAGTAAAACAGAATGAGAAGTGTACAATCTGTCGTCATATTTGAGCGAAATACCTTTAAGAACACCATTAAACCACAAACAAATTAATGCTACAAGTAAAGAGAGAGAGAAAGATTCGCAGCCTTTACTCAGAGAAGATTATTTTATCGTTGGCTTCTGCATGTAGCTGCTGCTGATGATGGTTTGATCATTTAACCGAAACGTTAAGTCAAAATGAATTCAGTATATCTCTCTTCGGAGTTGTAACTATATTTTATTATGTTAACATCATCAGTGGTAGCCATATTACTGTGTAGCTGTGTCGATAAAGCATTGGCACTCTCTATCAAATGCCTCCTGTTCGAACCGTCTCTTTTTGAGTTAGGTGCACGATTGGCTTTTCTCGCAGTCTCGCGCTACTTGTAATGTACAGGCAGTCAGCCAACGTGTTATCTTTAACGTCACGTGATGTTTTACCTAGAAGAAATGAAAAATAAAGCCAATGGTACACCTAAATGGAGTTCTACTTTTTAGCATTTATTAAAATATATAATTGTTACAGCAACACACTTGTTACAAACTTAGCTTGAACAAAAGAGGACCGAAACCTTATCCCTTGGATACTGCCTCTCTGTTCTAGTCCCGAAATATTTCAATTCTCTGTACGATTATATCATCATTATACTGTCTGCATGCGATAGATGTATGCTTGCATGTGCAATGATACCATATAATTTGTTCACCGGAAGGCAATTTATTACCTCCGTATGCAACACTATCCGCACAACTAAATAAACCTCAGCGAATGTCACATGGCTTTAGAAACACACACATTTAATATAGGAGTACATTATGTCTTGAACCGAAAACAGTAAAATCTCTACACAGCACGGACTAATGTTTATCGGTTGATCTAAAAAATAGGAGGACTTCCGTGTGTGGAATATACGGTTAATTTTCTTTAAACCAGTTTTATTGTTGAATCAGATGTCGGTACTGGAGAGGAATCTTTGTTGTGTACAGACGTTTAGCGATTTACTTATTTCTGTCAGGTATGTATAGTCGGCGTAGCTTCACATTGCCTCAAATTATGTATTCATGACAGAAGTAGACATTTGTTTTGCATCACGACTTTTCAACAGTCTGCAGATGATATACGAATTCTTCAGATAATGTAGGACAAAAATACTGAAGAGGGGATATACTGAATCATTATAGTGACAGGTGTGAAATACAGGTAGCGCCTATGTGGTGCCGACTTCCTTTAGTTTATTTTTATTTTGAAATGACAGGTAGACAGTCACACATACAGCAGCTCTTTGTTAAATCGACAGTTTACATGATCAGAAAAGCATGACGTCCTTATGTCGGACATCTTTATTGCTGCATATAATGTTGTCAATGGTTGAATAAGCTATGTTTACCTGCTTTTTATCACCTGTCTCATTAAGATGGTATTATAAGTGGATCGTCCTTAAATAACCTTAATGACAGGTGTCAGAAAAACTGCACCTAATATATACAGGCGTGTAAACATGTAACAAAGGTGGTTCATACAAATTTAAGTCGTAAACCATTTAAAATTGAAGAGGTAACATAAGTGAATTCCGGCCAGACAACTATACATCGTTCAACCAAATTCTATGAAGTTATATTCATTTTCTGTTGAGAGGCTCGAAGTTCCGGATTCTAAAATCATAACTTATCCTGTATCACATGTGGTATAAAAAGTAAATATACACCTCAGTTAACCCGATAGGACACAGGGCATTATGGGCTTACCTTAATAAAGGGATTATTGGATTAATTTAATACCTTTTTTTATTGTATGGAGTAGTGACATATAATTGTAATTAAATCAGTAATAGACTGTCTTTACTTCTGTTTGGCTGGCCGTTAGTAAGGAATTTCCTGTTGCCCTGGTGCTCTCGGTGAAAAATGGTAACAGGACGCCGATCTGTTTTGTGATGTCTTTGTATAAGCATCTTATGATTGTCCTGTCTCATCTTTGTTGCCAGTGGCGTCGAGGATAGTTTCCTTCACCCAGTGAGATAGCATGCCGTCAGAAGAGTAAAATTACCTTATGTTTGACGTCAATCCCCAATCAAACAAACAAGATTTACTCTCCCCCGCTAATATAGTAGGGTGAAAGGTGAGGTGGGGGGGGGGGGGGGTGTGTTTTAAAAGCTACTCAGCGTCCGCCCGTCCATCACAAATGTTTGTGTAC
>JAQQZZ010125940.1:0-14164 GCA_030265115.1 Mopalia vespertina
CGGCAGTGTATTACAAAAAACTCTAATTAGGCAGCCAATAACGGCAGTGTATTACAAAAAACTCTAATTAGGCAGCCCATAACGGCAGTGTATTACAAAATAAACCCTGATTAGGCAGCCAATAACTCTTATTAAAGTGTAAACTCTTCAAACAAAGGGTTCATGTTCTCATCACCATGCCTCATATTTCTCAATTTGGGGATTCAAAGTTTTTCCTTCTTTAGCTATTTTTGTAAACTGTAAAAAAAACCCAGACGAATGGACATGAAAATGACAATACCCCAAGATCAAATATTGGCCGAGACATAAAAATTCGTAAATAAGAAAAAAAAATGAAAAATAATACCTGAATTGGACACTGTTCCAAAATCCACATATCCAGCATCATTCTGGGAGGTATTCTGAGAGGATATGAAACTAATATTCATTTTATCGAAATCTTCAAAACATCCAAGATTCTGTCCTGTCGAGATCACCCTAATAGCTTCCACGGTCATAATTGCGGATTCATTGACAGGAAGTTTCATATCAACTAGTGTGTGGCCTGAGGTATTGGCTGGGATCGACACAAACACGGAGACGGTCATGATCTCACCAACGGTCATGTTATCTGATGTCATGTTCAAGCTCAGGGATGGTATCGATGCATTCGTGTTGTTGTAATACTATAAAAGAAAACAGATATCATATAAACTTAAACATTAAAAACTCCAGAAAACAACATTACGTGTTAGCTCCCCTTACTTTACTACACAATTCACAACTCTAGCTGATTGTTTAATTGAATATTTTATATAAATGTTAATAGGATGGAAGGCTTGCCTAATTACGGTGTAAAACTGAGACGAAACCTCATAAACAAATAAAAACCATCCACGTGATTGCCAGAGCCACATCGTGTGACTCACTCATATACCTGATGGTTGACAAGAGGGCCTCGATCCCATGAATGGTTTATCGAAGTAGGATAAGTGGGCAGACACTTTAACCAGTAAGCCACTAACTGCCATTAATCCATGTAGTAGGACTATTTTTAATCCTGGATTAGTGATTAAATCTACTATACTTGATTTTAATCAACCTGTCGCCTAGCTGATTATTTATCATCACCTTATGCCCTTACCTCAGGCTGAGTAAGCTCATCTGTGATTGACAGAAGGAGATCGGTCAAAACAATGTAAGTACTGCCCACCGTTACACTGGAGGACAGGACAGCAGAGGGAATGGATGTAGATGGGTTCACCTTCATGATAGCCTCAAGTCGTATCTATAGAAACAGATAAAAAAGAAACTTTTGTTTGTTTGTTTATATAGTTTCATTTGATTTATAAACAATAAGTGAAAATGGATTTTGTTTATTTGTTTGATTGGGGTGGGGGTTTAACCTTATATTCAAGGGTATTTCATGTGAATGAGGACGAATAATCCACTTCCCATTGGCCTAACTTAAATACGGTGGAAAACTGAGAGGAAACCTTGTAAACTTGAAACAACCTTTGGGTTTGCTAGTGATACATTGTGTGAATCACTCATATACCTGAGGTCGACAGACACACTCTGACTTGTGAGCAGTACATAAAAGGAGGAACAAAAAGATAGTTTAAATTTAAATGTTATCACTAGGGTTGTAATGATTCACCCCCACCATGATCGCGATACTGCATTTTCTTGATTTAGGCTTCTTTAGCATTCAAATTTCCCAGATATTAATGGCAAATTTAAACTGCTTGGTTTGTTTGTTTGGTTTATTAATTGTTCCGTGAATAAAGTCATAAGAGGATTCAAATAAATATACATTTAATGCCTCCACCATTGTTAGAAGGGCCATAATACACAAGTGGTATCGCCATACAGGTCTGTATAATATCGTATCGAATCGTCAGGAAAAATATCACGATACAACGATGTATCGGTGTATCGTTACATGCCTACCTATCACATATTTAATTGCATATATATTAAGTTTTTACTAAACACACAAAATTCATGATTTACTCAACATTTGGCTTTATCGATTTAACCATCACCAGGCATAATTACATTACCCTAGATCACCTCCAATTTCGTCCATAATATGGCTACTTTAAAAGTTATTTTAAGGACTTAAAAATGGTTCCTGGAAGAAAGATTAACATTTTTCAGTTAGAAAACATCAGGATTTCTCAGAAAACATAAATTTGTTTCCCAGGAACCATATCTAAGTCCTTAAAATAACTTTTCAAGTAGCTATATTATGGACGAAATTGGAGGTGATTTAGGGTAGATAGATTAAGGTATGTATACAGAAATATAACAATGTTACAGTGCAGAACACAAGAAATGTACACATTTTAAAGTACATTAGAATGTACAAGAGAGAACGGTAAAAAAAAATAAAATAAATTATTATTACAACATGCATTTCAGGAGGCGTGGGAACCCTTGGTATAGTTCCACAACTGAAAGCAATTTAAGCCTAAGTTGATCTTAATTACCATGACGACACAATACATTCAGTATTGGTTGGCATTATAATTAAGATGAGCTAAAGCTAAGATCACTTTGTGGAACGAGCCCCATGGCTAGAGTAGTCAAGCACAAATAAAAGTGATTATGAAAAAAATTGAGTTGATAATAGGTTGGAATCATAAGTACCATGTTAGTTTCATTGGTGGGCTCTTCTAAGGATGCCAAGCATATATATCCCAGATTGAGGGAGGCTACATCATTCACTTTCGGATCAGTTCTGAAGTGCAAACAATTTATAATTTTCAATTTTAGACAGGGACACAACATGGACTGTTTTTATAGCTTTACAGTCTACTGCTTATGTTTCATTAAGTAAAGGGCTGAAAGATGACCCAGGGGCCTGTTCCACAATGCTTAAGTTCATCTTAATTGTCATGGCAACCAGCACTGAAAACATTGGGTCGTCATGGCAATTAAGCTTAACTGAGGCTAAGATCGCTTTGTGGAGCAATACCCTAGGCACAATTTCATGTTTTTTATTGTTAATGACATCCCCTTACAGCATGGGATGATGTCATTTGAGATAAGAAATGTTCGTTTGTTTGTTTGTTAGTTTAATTGGGGTTTAACGTCGTACTCAAGGGTATTTCACTTATATGACGACGGATTGTCCACTTCACACACCTCCTTGCCTTATTATGGTGGAAAACCGGGAGGAAACCTCGTAAACACCACCCCCTCGATTGCCGGAGCCACATCTTGTGACTCACTCATACACCTGAGGGTCGACAGACGGACTGGATCCTGTGAACGGTAGGCTCAGAAAGCGCACTCGCTAACCACTAAGCCACGGCCCCACTAACGTCTAAAAGATCTACTGGTTAAGGTGAAAATTCCCTCTGAATCAGACAACTTGTAACTCTTTTGTCTTTTAGCAGACATATTCATTGGTTGAATTTCAAATTCTTTGAAATATGCGTTAGTGGTTTGATATATTCTAAACCTATGCTGAATTACTTTCTACACCATGTACATGATCATTTTCTTCTCTGAAGTTAGATGTAGGTTACTCATAACAACTCGAGACTAAGATCATTTCAGAAATGCATCTCTGGGAAATGATTTGTTAGTTTTAATTAATTGTCATACTGGTGTCAGTGTGATTAATTTTTGTTTATTTGGAGAAATGCACTCCCATATTTGTTGTCTTAATTGGAGGAGGCTGTATTTTCCAAGTTTGAAATTAATTCGCGAACTTATTCTCTAGTTATTGTGTTCACAAGTTACAACCCGTACAGGCATGAATATGGTCAAATTACGCAGAAACCACTACATTGCTTTGCAGAATTTAGTGACCTGCACACTCATACGTTCTCTTACAGGGGGTAGCTACATTCCATATCTTAAGGTAATCTGTGAATTTGTTTTCACACTAGAGTGTTCACAAACATTTGTGATGGACAAAAGGACAGAGGGACAACAACAATTCTTCACGTAAGGCTGCCCGCTCTATAGTAATGCAGGACAAAAAAATAAATAAATAATGGAAAGGTGGTAGCTCCAAGGTGCTTCAAACGGAGTGCAGACGGACCAATGGGCTCAAAATCTACTGTTGCATGTAACATAGTTCCGAGGTCGATAACATGCAATGTCATGTAAAGAAATGTGTGCCTTTGATTTGATTTTGGATACAATTCTTTGACATTGAATAAAGGAAAATGGATCAATGTTTACGCTCCACTAATGAAGAAGTGTTACAGTATAAATTAAAGATTTGTCGATATTTGGTGAAAACAACAAATAAAATCAATAAAGTTATCACCCTGAGCCTTATAAACACTATTTTATTGACATATACAGAGGATTAAGGTCAACCCAAGGTCATCTAAGTCAATTCCAGATGAACTACCAATATCCTAAACCCAATGACCTCTGGCTATTAAAGGGTAGGTTGTTTGGAGTGTATTGATCAAGGCTTTCTTAACTAAGAACTAGAGCAGGGGTTCATAGATGTCAAAATATTGAGTTTTTTACTAAACAAAATTCAGTTTTTTTAGTGTCCTATTGAATTTTTTTCACTTTTAATGCCCAACTATTTATTTTTATAATACTTAAACATAATAAATGGAGTCTGAATTGAGTTTTAAAAAAATGATGCGTAAAAATGATGTCTCGAATCGAGTTGACTTCTATGAACCCCTGTAAAGGAAGATTAACTTTACAATATTAAAAAGAAAACACTTCAGCCAGCTTGCCTGCAGTCCGACCAGCAGGGTGGATGGCGCGTTTTCCTGGGTCACTGTTGGAAAGTAAAAAACCAAAAACATCTATGTTGTTGGCAAAATTTAAATGCTCAATAAAGCATTCAGAAAAACTTTATTTATTTAAGTCCAACATTTAATGTAGTATTGTTGATTGTGAAACTTCAATTTAATTTTTTTTAAAAATTATTTATATAAAGGTGAAATATCAGGGTTTCCTCAACTGATACAGGTGAGATATCACTGACATTAAGGAACACTTTTATTTCTATATTTTTTTATAACTCATTCATTTTTTATTCATTGATGTCACTAATTGAACATTGCACAGTGTTATGTCAACACATATGTTGCTCTGGAGAGAAGAATTATAATTATAGTTTGTTTGTTTGATTGGGATTGAAGGCATTACTGATGTTTTTTTACTTATATGGCAGTGTGCCAGCTCAATGGGAGAAGGAAATCACCTTCGACACCTCTGTCAACAAACAATGAAAAGACGAGACAAAACAGGATGATCACAGGATGCAATAGAAAGACATCACAACCAAATCAGCTTTATGTTGTGCTTAGAACCACAAGCACCAGGGCAAGAGGAAGCTCCCTCCTAACTCACCCCAATTATTACGGTGGTTAGTCCTCACTGGGCTAAGTCCTCTCTTGACACATGCTGCCACATGTATAAAGCTAAATCCTCACTGTCCTATGTCCTCTCTTGACACATGCTGCCACATGTATAAAACTTAATCCTCACTGTGCTATGTCCTCTATTGACACATGTTGCCACATGTATAAAGCTTAATCCTCACTGTGCTATGTCCTCTATTGACACATGTTGCCACATGTATACAGCTTAATCCTCACTGTGCTATGTCCTCTATTGACACATGCTGCCACATGTATAAAGCTTAATCCTCACTGTGCTGTGTCCTCTATTGACACGTGCTGCCACATGTATAAAGCTTAATCCTCACTGTGCTATGTCCTCTCTTGACACATGCTGCCAAATGTATAAAGCTTAATCCTCACTGTGCTATGTCCTCTCTTGACACATGCTGGCACATGTATAAAGCTTAATCCTCACTGTGCTATGTCCTCTATTGACACATGCTGCCACATGTATAAAGCTTAATCCTCACTGTGCTATGTCCTCTATTGACACATGCTGCCACATGTATAAAGCTTATACCTTAAAGTCTAATAAAGGAGTCATTTTTATACAAGTGTGTGAATCTTTAAAGAAGTGATCTGGCAATATTATTAGAAAACGCCAAATGCCGTCAATAAAGGAACTCTTAATAGAAAAAGATTCAGTTTAGCTTTGAGGAGAAATCTTTAAGGGTTGAACAAACAAAGACATTAATTTCTGGCTAACGACAGTTAAAATCAATTCACTCCTACAGCGACCGTTCTTCAAACATAAAAGAAAACAACAACAAAAACCCTGATCGATATTTAAACAAGCTGGATGTCAAGATGAAAGGGTTGAAATGAATTGTTCACTCTGTAAACCCAAACTGAGACAGTGTCTAGCGACAGACTATGAACAGCTGTTTATTTCTCTTTTTTCTCACTCATTTTTTATTTATCAGGTATATATTATACATATAAATAGTTTGTCGTTTCTCTGTTAGGCATGAGTACTATTTGTGGTGTAATTATTTATATTTTTAATAAATGAAGAGAGAAAAATTTGCTTGCGTAATTATTTATATATTATGTATGAAATGTTTGCGTGCCAACAAAAAAAACACAGGAAGATCGAAAAATGTCAAACTAAGATCATGCGTGTTTCTTGATTGCACACAGCATGTTTCACTAGTGGACACAGCACTCACAGCAAGGTGTGAGGTGTGTTTTGGTGGGGTTTAACGTCATATATAAGGTTATTTCACCCCCATGACGGCGTGCCAGCCCAATGTGTGAAGGAAATCACCATAGACACAACTGGCAACAATCACAGGAAGATTACAAAGACATCATAAACAGATTGGATTCCTGTTGCCCTTTAGCTTTGAGAGCACCTGGACAACATGAAGCGCCCTCCTGTTTGTTAATTACCATGTGTTACAATGTAACTGTGTAGACAAGGTATGATGTTCAGTCTCTGGGGTATAAGTTACATATACCTCAGGATTGCATGATTTTGCTACCACTAGGGTTTGTTTGTTTGTTTGATTGGGGTTTAACGTCGTTCTCAAGGGTATTTCACTTATATGACTACGTGCCAGCCCAATGGGTGAAGGAAACCATCCTCGACACCACTGGCAACAAACAAAGACAAGACGGACAAATACAGGACAAAAACAGGATGCAATACAGACATCACAAACAGATCGGCTTCCTGTCCCCCTTTAGCTCTTAGAGCACCAAGACAACATGAAGCTCCCTCCAACCACTCCAATTAAAGAGTTTAACAAGGGAGACAACTCTAGCCATCATAATATGGTATGTAACTGATATCACACAATGTAATTTTAACATCAAACCTTACAATTGCTAAAGTCACTGGATAGAAACAAAAACCATTGAGTGATAAATGGTTTAGTGGATTATCTCGTCTTCATTCCTACTCAAGGGTATTTCACTTATATGACACCAGATTGTCCAGTTCTCATTTTAACTTACTTAAATTAGTTCCCTCTGTTCCAACGCATACTGAGAACTGATTGATTGTTTGGGGGTTAACTGTTATACTCAAGGGTATTTCACTCATATGACAACAGATTGTCCAGTTCTCATTTTAACTTACTTAAATTAGTTCCCTCTGTTCCAACACATACTGAGAACTGATTGATTGTTTGGGGGTTAAACGTTATACTCAAGGGTATTTCACTGACAACAGATTGTCCAGTTCACACTGCTCCTTGCCTAATTACACTGGAAAACTTGGAAGAAACCTTGTACTCTACAGGTTACACATACATTTAAGTGAAAATGGCTATTATTTTGCCAAAAATTAGCACAAATGTGAATCGACTGCAACTTTGATCCATATGTTGTTATGAGAAGTCTGTATACAACACTTACTTTGGCTTCTATGTGGTCAAAGACAATCCTCATGTTACTGCTGTATTCCATAGAGATGGTGACCCCTGGACCAACAAACTGTGAGGCTATCCCGACATTGAACGAGGAAAACACAGGTTTGTGATCACTGGTTGCTACTTTCTCTGTGGCACCTACAACATAATGAAAGTCAAGTTAAAAACACTACATTGTAGCTTTAATCGTAAAGTCCTTCAAGTCTATTTCACTCATACAAGTACATAATTATATCAATTTGAGGATGCCTCTTCTGCCATTTCGAAGGCACAAAAGATTTATTTTCAGTCCAGCATTTTTAATACAGGGTGGTCTCGTTTTTTTCCTATTCTGACAAGTCATCGAAGCACATACTAACCAGTAAGCCACAGCTGTGGGCCAAACATACAGATAATTAACATTTAGTTAATTCAAAGATAAGGGTAATTACTGGTCAGCGAAAACGGACGGATATTTAAAGATTATAGGATGAACAAAAGACAGTGATATACAACCTTTTATTAAGTTTTTAGCTACATTGAAAAAAAGGGAAAAAAACATAAGTTGTACTAAACATTGCTAGGCTGAATGTGCATCAAACTGTATCCCATCTTTATATTAACTGTGACAGAAGAACTTCATTCTGTGGTATTAAACATGGACATAACTGGCTGATTTTAATTTGGCTTTGCAATTTTTCTCCACAAGATTTAACCAGGCTCTGTTGCGTAAAAAATTGGATTTAACTGAATACCTTTACAAAAACAATCTAGTTTGACTTTTTTAAAGACCATACTAACCATAGGCTGTGTTTTCCACAAAAGTTCCAGGGTAAGATTTCCATAGGATTCTGTCACACCAGGAAGGGGAGTTTATCCTCTCCTGAAATCAAAAAAGGAAATAGCCAGGTTCATCTTACTGTTGTTACACAACAAAATCCCACAAAACTCAAATTTATTAAGCAGTGTTTCTATAGTCATTTTGGTTCAAATTATTG
Source organism: Mopalia vespertina (assembly GCA_030265115.1). Classification (NCBI taxonomy): domain Eukaryota; kingdom Metazoa; phylum Mollusca; class Polyplacophora; order Chitonida; family Mopaliidae; genus Mopalia; species Mopalia vespertina. The sequence continues at coordinate 8,731 of JAQQZZ010125940.1, forward strand.
TAAAAAAAACTATTTTGCCAAAATTTGTGTAAGTTTTAATCCAAAAGGGAGTATAATTCTTTGACCATATCCTCACTAATCGATAAAGCTACTTATATATACAAATCCAAATACAAAAGAAGGGAAGTTTGCTGTGTATGGCCAGCAGAGAGCGCACTTCAGAGGAAAAACAAATAGTTCATGCCATTGTGGTCATCTTAGACGACAGCTGTAAAACAACTTTGTCAGAAACCAATAAAAGTTTGTATGACAATTTAGATGGCTAAAAACGGCATATAGAGGATTTTGATTGAATATCTAAAAGCACGCCCTATTCTGGCCATCCTCGACAAATCTGACTTCTTTAGTCAGCTGCTGTAACCGATGGATTTGTATATATAAATAGCAACTAATTAGTGAGAGTATTTTATGTATATATGTAAGATATATGTAAATTGGAATGGTGAATTTCGGACAGGAACCTGGTAATTTTCCTAGGGACATCCTTGATCTTAAATGAAATATTTTAATCTACAACTTTCAACAATACCTCTTGCTCGCAGCATACTTATTCTTCTGCGATGTACCGCTCACAGATTTAAGCCTGTCAGATATGAGTGAGTCATAAGATGTGGCTCCAGCAATTGCGGGGTTGGTATTTATGAGGTTCCCTCCCAGTTTTCCACTGTGTTTAAGCAAGGAACAGTGTCAAATGACAATTCATGGTGTCCAAAGGACGGGTGGACACCCCTCTGCCTAAGCCCTTGCTGTATGGTTATGTAAGGTTATTTTAGTCAAAACAGATGAAGGAAACCAGCTTTTTCTTCACTGGCAACAAACAATGTGACAAGATAGGTCAATCACCACTATACAAAAAACAAAAAGGTCAGGAGAAAAAGAAAACAGCTTTGTCTTTCCCCTTGCTCAGAGTGCACAAGTTTATTGTTGCCCCTTAAGCTATACGAGCACCAGTTTTGTGTTGTCCCTATATGCTGCTGCTTAGCTTTAAGAGCACCCGTTTTGTGTTGCCCATTAGCTTGTAGAGCAAGAATCTTGTGATGCCCCTTTGCTCTGTGGGCACCAGTTGTACTGTCCCTAAGCTCTAAGAGCACCAGTTTTGTGCTGTCTCTAAGCCATAAGAGCACCAGTTTTATGCTGTCCCTAAGCTCTAAGAGCACCACTTTTGTCTTGTACTTAAGCTCTAAGAGCACCAGTTTTGTGCTGTCCCTAAAATCTAAGAGCACCAGTTTTGCTGTTCGTAAGCTCTGAGAGCACCAGTTTTGTGCTGTCTCTAAGCTCTAAGAGCACCAGTTTTGTGTTGTCCCTAAGCTCTAAGAGCACCAGTTTTGTGCTGTCCCTAAGCTCTAAGAGCACCAGTTTTGTGCTGTCCCTAAGCTCTAAGAGCACCGGTTTTGTGCTGTCCCTAAGCTCTAAGAGCACAAGTTTTGTGCTGTCCCTTTGCTCTAAGAGCACCAGTTTTGTGCTGTCCCTAAGCTCTAAGAGCACCAGTTTTGTCTTGTCCTTAAGCTCTAAGAGCACCAGTTTTGTGCTGTCCCTAAGCTCTAAGGGCACCAGTTTTGTGCTGTCCCTAAGCTCTAAGAGCACCAGTTTTGTGCTGTCCCTAAACTCGAAGAGCACAAGTTTTGTGCTGTCCCTGTGCTCTAAGAGCACCAGTTTTGTGCTGTCCCTACGCTCTAAAAGCACCAGTTTTATGCTGTCCCTAAGCTCTAAGAGCACAAGTTTTGTGCTGTCCCTTTGCTTTAAGAGCACCAGTTTTGTGCTGTCCCTCAGCTCTAAAAGCACCAGTTTTGTGCTGTCCCTAAGCTCTAAAAGCACCAGTTTTGTGCTGTCCCTAAGCTCTAAGAGCACAAGTTTTGTGCTGTCCCTAAGCTCTAAAAGCACCAGATTTGTGCTGTCCCTAAGCTCTAAAAGCACCAGTTTTGTGCTGTCCCTAAGCTTTAAGAGCACAAGTTTTGTGCTGTCCCTAAGCTTTAAGAGCACAAGTTTTGTGCTGTCCCTTTGCTTTAAGAGCACCAGTTTTGTGCGGTCTCTAAGCTCTAAAAGCACCAGTTTTGTGTTGCCCATTTGTTATGAGGGCACCAGTTTTGTTGCTCCTTAACTCTAAGAGCACCTGTTTTGTGTTACCCCTTAACTTTCATAGATATGAACTTTCCACATTTAAAGAACTTGAATCGAGTTCAATGTTTGAATGTTTCTATTGTATTACTTGATCAAGTGTTGTTTGTTTGATTGGGCTGTAACGGCATTATCAATGGTATTTCACTTATCCGACGAGGTAGTGGTCTGCTCCTCACTCTGCACTACTTATGGAAATCTCGTAAAATAAACCCCACCAAGTGAGCACAGTCGCAGGATCAGTCTAGTGTTGAATACAGTGTAAAAATTCTGACTACTCCCTGTAGATCTTTTATAAAACAACAGCTATATAATTAGACTGTTATTTAACATGGTTTAATTTACTTTGTAAAGCAATGTTTTGTTAAAATAGAGTTGTTTGTTTGATTGGGCTTCAAGATCGTACTCCAGGGTGTTTCACTTATATGATGAAGGATTGTCCATTTCACACGGATTCCTGCTTAATGAGGGTGGAAAATAGCGACGACACCTTGTAAAAAAAACCCTCATGATTGCCAGAGCCATGCCAAGTGACCCACTAGATACCTGATGGTAAACAAACAGACTATAGCCAGAGAGTGGTACATCGAAGTAGGATTAGTACGCGGACACTCTAACCACTTAGCAACGACTGTGGACTTGTTAAAAGGTAACTTAAATTTCCACTAACCCCAGTTTTTTTTATTTTCTTCCATTCATATTTTTTGCTATCAGGCTCTCCTCTCTTCACCCTGTATGTGGGCATAAAAGTTATGTCTTCTTCACCTACAAAACAAGACACATTTACAGAAAGGTGTTTTTTGTTTCTTTGATTTGTTTGTTTGATTGATTGGGGTTTATCACCATACTTGAATTTATTGCACTTATATGATGGCGTGCTAGTTCAATTTTGAATGTAGTGATATTCAGTACCGAAAATTGTGCAGTTGTCACCAGTCAAATTACAGCTGTGTAAATACACCTGGATTATGCTATGATGTCGTTCAGCTGTAGATCAGTGCACTACCTTATTTAAAGATACTAGCTATTTAATTATTCTTAAATCAAAAAAATTGTTCTATTTTAGGTTGACCCACATTACTCATTTTCAAATTGTTTAAACAGCTAGATTTTTACAGAACTGTGACTGAAAATAGAGCTCTGCCTCTTGACTTCCGGGCAAGATAGTGATGGCGTGGTTTTTTTCCCAAAGTTTCATATGATACTTGATGGTTACCAAACTGTTATACCATGGCTTTATTTTTAAGAAAATATAACTTTTCAGAGAATGCTAAACTTGATCTAAACGCACACTGCTAGTAGATTCCTCATATATATGATGGCGTCAGTAAAAAATACAATGTGAAGCGTATGCTATGTTGGAAAAGTAATAAAGTATAGAAACAATTCCAATAAAGATAATGAATTCAACGTTTCAGTTTATTCATCGGTGGTAGTCATGATAATTTGTAAAAATTATAGCTCAAGTTTTAAGGTCTAGGATATACATGTACTGCCCTTAACCAGACAGCTAAGTAAAACTTTTACAATATCCAATTTGCATATTTTTTTTACCTTTAAAAAAAACTATACGTTCATTTTTTTCAACAAAAACTGACAAAACCTCAACATGTTTTTGTTAAAGTTGGATAGGAATAAAACTAAAACGCATAAGACTAATTTCTGTTTTCTTTCCGGCCCGTTATAGGAAAAAAAGGTGTAGTTTAACTTACTAAAAGCACAAAATGCTTCCTTTCTCTCCATGGCTCTATTGAGCTGGTCTCGTTTGAGAAGAGCCTCTATTTTATGCTCTGCCACGTCTCGCAGAATGTGGTGAATATTGTCCTGTGTTCGGTAATTCAGGTCTCCTAACCAGAAGATGTGTTGAAAACGATTGGTGATATCAAACAGACTGAGTGATTTCAAACCTAATTGGAAACCTTTCACAATATCCTTGTAGTTCTGGTTCCGCCTGAATAACAACAATAACAATATAATAACAACAACTACAAGAAAAATAGATTAAAATCCCAGGGATGATTGATTGATTGATTGGTCGTGTTACTATTCATTTTATGGATCCTGACTATTTGGTTTACACACTAAGGAAAATTAAGAAAATATTCAATAGCAAAAGAAAAAAATTTAATTATGATGGAAAACATATTCAATATAGGAGGTAAAATATTAAATTTTGAATGCTTGTGGGTAAGAAATGACTTCTGTCAACTCCTTGTGACATAAGCTTTCGCAACCACGGCTGCCTCATCAGGATTTGATTGTTGTTGTTGTTTGATTGGGGTTTATCGTCATTCTGAAGGATATTTCACTTATATGACGATGGATTGTCCATTTCCTGCTTAAACTTGGAGGAAACCTTGTAAAAACCACCCCAGAAACTGCCAGAGCCACATCATTTGACTCACTTATATACCTGATGGGTCAACAGACGGACTCGAACCTGGGAATGCATAAGGGTTTGAAGGATCAAGGAAGTGACTGTGAATTTCTCAAATTATGTTAGTTTTTGAAGCTACAATGGCTGTTATTTAATAACAAATAGGAATAAATAAATAGGAAAGCCTATTGAAAACATAATCTTTTTCGAAATGTTTACGGTTGGTTTCTTTTAGTAATAAAATTTTAAAGTAATTTATGTATCCAAAGCTACTTCGGTCATTGCAGGTTCTAATCACAGGTCAATGACCATGCAGCATATTTTGGGGAGAAATATTGGACAGTTCTCAGAAAATGCCAACTTCTCTAGCCAAGTATTTTATTCTGAACTACCCTTCATTACAACCCTAGTGGAAAACTTGTCAGCAGGAAACACTCCCACAACCTAGGAACTGAAGTTATGATCTAAAGAAGGAGGTTTGGACTAGACGCATTTAGACCCCTGAAGTGTTAAGTTACCTGAGTAGCCTTTCATCCCCAGAGGTCAGGTGAGAGGAGATAAAACAGAAAGTCGTTCCATTAAACTGCAACGAAATAGCCACTGCTCCTTTATTACCTACAATACAAAGAAAAACAATACAATTTCAGAGATAAAACAGAAAGTATATAGTGCCATTCAACTGCAACAATATAACCACTGTCATTTATTTTCTATGATACAAAGAAAAACAATACAATTTCTGAGATAAAACAGAATGTAGTACCATTAAACTACAACAATATAACCACTGCTCCTTTATTACCTATGATACAAAGAAAAACAATACAATTTCTGAGATAAAACAGAATGTAGTACCATTAAACTGCAACAATATAACCACTGCTCCTTTATTACCTATGATACAAAGAAAAACAATACAATTTCTGAGATAAAACAGAATGT
>JAQQZZ010125951.1:0-14163 GCA_030265115.1 Mopalia vespertina
GGGGGGGGGTATTATTGACAAAAGGTACCAGACATGGAGCTGTGGCCATGTGATAAAACTACATCAATGATCATTCCAGCTGTACTCCGATTGGCTATTGTTCCAGTACAATGCCTTGTCGCAATAACACCTCACAGCGCTCGACTGTGTTTCCAGCTCAGGGTAAAAGTACTCCATCATATTAGCACTTAGTTAGGCAGGTAACTTAATGTTAACGACATTGCCGGAAATCTCAGGTGAACAGAAATGCCCGTTGATTGAGAACAGATCGATTGGTATCAGTGCTAATTCAATCCCTATTGACCAGAGTGTAACACACAGTAACAGGGCTTGCCCTGCTTGGGGAATTCGTGTGAACAGTAGGTTTCTATATATCCCTAGAAAACCGTTACATTTTGCCTTCTTTATAGCATTTCTGTTGTACCCAGTTCTACTTGAATATGCTTGAATCATTGTCAACAGGAAGGAAGTAGGAGAGAAAATAACAGTAATTGATGACTAGCAGTATGCCAGAATCTTAGCTTTGATGAATATGTGATTATATAGATCAGTTAAACTGTACTCATTAACCGAACACCTGCTGTGATTTTTGGAATATAGCATAGATGGAGTCCTGCGACTCATTTTTCTCAGATATTGGATATCTTTGTTATTGTAACTTGGGGACTGTCACTTCCGGTAAACGCACGCTTAAGCAACTATATTTTTCTCTTTTCCAGACATGGCATAGGAGGAAAATAGAGCGTCATTACGATCCAGCATCGGATGTCTAACTAAACAGACTGCCATTCTTGAAATAATTGAAAGCGGTCTAGAGAACCGGAAGTCATTCCATTGACCATTAGTTGAAGACGCCGAGTGAGACAAACCACTGGTAGATTCATCTCATCTATTGGATAGACATCATTACCTCTACCAAAAACAGATTTTGAATAGGTGAATAGAAGACTTAATTCAGAGTCGAGTGTGAGTTTCATTACGGGCTATTATCCGGCTACTAAAACCAAAATGAGCCAATCAGGAAGGCAACCTTACGACCAACAGTATATAAACGTGTCTTATAATTAAACAGCTGTATTGACGAGAAGGTTGCAGTATTTTATTCTAACAATTTTTTCGTCAGTTTCTGTAATCCCATCATCTAAAAGTAAGATGGAGTATTCCATAGAGAAAGATACCATGGCACACGCCGATACAAATAGTGTGGTATATGTGAATGGTCGTAGTGTGCCTGATGATGACGAAGATTACAAACAGTTCTATGAAACGGCCAAGATAGTGACTGGTCTTTTTTGTTATCCTATTGTCTGTCTGGTTGGCTTATTAGGCAATTCCTTGACACTTGTGGTGCTATGTCAGCGGAATATGGCTACTACCACAAACACGTTCTTAACAGCGTTAGCAGTGGCCGACACTATCAAACTGTTGAACGATGTGCTCTATTTTGGTGTAATTCTTCACGAAAAACTGGACCCCGTGGAAGGAAAAGAAGCAATGGTTCATTTATATCCCTTCGCACATTATGTCTTTAATATGTCCGTGTGTGTTAGTGCCTGGTTGACAGTTTCTGTGGCTGTTGAGAGATATATCTATGTCTGCCACCCTGTGAAAGCCAGGCAGATCTGTACGATAGATCGGGCCCGCAAAACCAGCTTATGTGTGTTTGCTTTCATGGTTTTGGTCAGCCTTCCGTCAGCTCTCCGATACGAGACAATAGCTACAGTCAATGACCAAACAAACCTTACAAGCGTTGATATACAGCTAAGTGTTATTGGAGTGTCGCATTCATATAAAGTTTACTTTTGGCTACAAAATTTTCTTAGATCAGTGATACCACTGCTAATTCTGATTTGCCTGAACGCATGCATAATCTTAAGCCTACGCCACACAAGGGTTCAGGGACGCACTGTGTCAGGTAGAAACCGAATTACATGGATGCTTATCGCCATTATTTTTGTGTTCCTAATCTGTGTAACTCCGGATGCAATCATGTCTATGTTCTTCGGATACGGATATTATGAAGACACTTTCTTAGTGAAAGGAGTGCGTGAAATTACTGACCTTCTCCTGCAAGTCAATTCTGCTGTCAATTTTATTATTTATTGTTCAATGAGCCGCCCGTTTCGGGATACTTTCATGGTTAAATTTTGTTGTCGTCCTTTGCCGCTAAGTAGCTTTCAAACTGAGTATCAAAGCACTATGCGCTGTTCTGTCCGTCGACCAATCGTTAGAGCTGACAATGATGGAGATTTTGTATAGTGAGTGAATCAGTGCTTTATTTTTCTCAGAAAGTCCGTACGAACAAACCTCTCTTGAGCTCTCCCTTAGATGTGTGTATCATAATCTGTATCACATACTTTATGGACCATAAGGAATCCTGTTTTGTCTCTCCCTAATATTGGGATCTTCCCACTGACCAATATAAACAATTTATGTAGCCGTGTCTCTCGTATATTTTTATTATCAATCAATTATTCATGTATCGTCATTACGGAAAGTTCGCGCTTGATGATAATCAGTGGTTTTGCTTTTGTTCATATCAAAGAAAACACCACAGCGGGATGTGGTCATTGAAAGTTAACACGGTTTTAATGAATGCTCAACACTTACGTTCTAAATCCGATTATATCCTTATTCACATGCGGTCATAAATAACCATTTATGTCAGGTGTCCAATTTTGAATAAGAACGTTTCGATAACAAAAGCTACCTTTATTTCCACCGAATCGGATATAACTAATAACATATATATATATAGATAACAACTTCCGTTTATTACCAGTGCGACCTTACGACATAGATGCCAATGGCCGACTCGAATCTCTGTCCAAACGTCGTACCGTTTATAAAACAGAAGTTGTTATCCATGTACCTGCCTTATGTTATAAGTTATGACCAGATTATAAATGCCACTCAAATAAGTGAATCTGATATAGTAATATAACGCAAATAATTGACTTTATATTTTCAATTTTAAAATCTACACTGGAACGGCTGAAGCAAATCAAAAGTGATGACAATTATCCAAGGACATATGAGGGTCCAGGGGCCGCACGGGCCCCGTAATCTCTGAGGGTCTACAATGTCAGAGATCCGTTTTAATCGATTTTGTTGCAGTAAATTCAATCTCCATCAACGATTTTACTATTTGTTATTGTTTCGTTCTTCTTTCATCTAAAATTAAGTTAGGCGCTGAAACATTTAGCTGCGATTTCATTTTCACTATATAGCTATGAGTGTATTATACTAGTTACGTGCAGTAAAAATCAACAATCAGAACAATCACAAAATGAACTAAACTACAGGAGACGGTTACGGGGCTCGAGTGTGAGGTGGTGGCCTCCGGCAGCGCATACAGATCCCTACGTGACCGAAAAATATTTTTTTAAAAAACGGCTAATTGCAAGTGTTTTACACACCCATAATATATTGAACACAAATTCGAAAACACATTACACTATGATATTAAGATCAAAGTCACAGAGAAACGACAAGATGAAGCTTTTATATTCCGGTTTATTAAACCATTACCAGAAATCTTGATGATGCTTTGATAAACCGAAATATAGAAACTTGACATGCGTATCTTGTCGTTTTTCCGGGTTGGGAATCACGGTCTATGATATTAAATAATTGCGTATGAAATGTTAAAAGTCAAATATAAAAAAATTCTTCAAATCCTACAAACTGAACTGGCAAATATGACCCTAATTTAGGAATATAGAAATGGACTTCAGAAAAACAGCCAGTCTGTATGTAGCATGGCCGGAGATATACTCACGTCGGTATTGTCGACTGCGGAAAAACCTATAGTGACCTATTTTATACAAAGGCTAAAGACAATGTGTATGCGTTTGATTTGAAACATCGTCTTTAAATTGACTCTGACCAAGAGATGTGAAGATGGAGATTAATTGTGCTATGATCAGAGATGGACAGATATGATTAGTGGCCTTTAACGTCTTCGTGTGCTCACAGAACTGCAGAAGAAAGACATTGTAATAATTAGAAATTCTACACTTTGGTAGCTGGCTCAATGATGCACCAAGGAACATAGCTCTGATTTTCTCCAACGATGACGACATGATGAAAACAATTTCCTTAATCCAATGGTCTTTCCGCGTTTAAGTTTTACCTTAGACGATCCTGGAAACTGGAATGGTGATAAAACAGTGAAGGTAAATTGTCGCCTGCGCGCATGTCTAACGGCTAATAGTAGTGTACACTGGTAGAAAGGAGAAGGACGTCTGTAGGGAGTTTTAAATTCGTTAGCGTCACCCGATTGGGTGAATTTCGTTTCATTTGATATTTCTTACAATAGCAAAAATGCATTGATTAAACACATTGTTAATATTGATGAGTAACTCAGATTAAGTTGAATTTGATGCTGAAGTAAAAGCCAAATCTATGCAGAAAGCGACTGGCGAAATCAATGATAAAATCTGTCTTTCGGTGTTCGACGAGGTTAAGCAAGGTTTCGACTTGCGTGCATAATTTGGTTTTGTTACATCTCCACCACAATTCGCTCTTATGTTAGAGTTAGACCTGGTGTCTCTCGACAGTCTCGTTGAATTATATATTGTCGCTTAGTATTTTCTCTGGTCTAATTGAGCTAAATCGTCGCCTTAGACAATTCTGTGCCCTTTAGAATCGGTGGAAGCATGTTGATCTTCGCACTACACAAATGTCTCAGTATTCAAAGGTCAATGTAAAACGAGCTCATTTTGGGCGGTATTATGAAACTCAATAAACAAAAAGCCGGCTTTGTCAGATTGGCTGACTGATTTTTGATAAACCCCTTGCGGATTGAATCCCAATACATAAACCATTTCAGTTCAGATTGAATGGAAATTAGCAATGTTATTAATCTGAGTGAGAAGTTCTCAGACAGTTTACGGTGTAGTTGATATCTGGATTACAATAAACCCATCAATCATTATTGCCGATCAATTCATCCAACTCTTCCACAAGACGTTCTTGATTTATTGAAATGATTGCCTCTCACATCTTCCTCTCACTGAACAAGCCTCTGTGACCACGACTGTACTATTGAACAATACCTATCAGAAGGGAAGGTAGGACGGAAGAATGATAAAAGTCCGTTGACATTTAACCAAACCCACCAAATGCAGGCAATGCAAAACTGTAATCTTCATCACTTAAAATTGAAGAACCTTATACCACAATTACAATAATTTCATGATTATAAATGTATGGTTAATATAATCAGTAAAATACAATCCACGTATATATATCTAAACTGTAAAGTATTATATTTTTCTTGCATTTTGTGTGTGCTTTTGTTGTTGACGCTGTGCCACAAATTGTGTAGAATAAGATGTGCCACATATTGTGCAACATATGGTATACCACAAATCGGGCAGCTTAACGTGTGTCATCAAATTGTTAAGCATAAGGTATACAATTTGTGACACACCTTATGCTGCACAATTTGTGAAACAAAGTATGCTATACAATTTGTGACACACCGTATGCTATACAATTTGTGGTTTACCTTATGTTACACAATTTGTATAACATATGGTGTGTCACAAATTGTGCAGCATAAGGTGTGTCTCAAATTGTGTAACATAAGGTGTGCGACAAATTATGTAGCATAAGACGTAACATATGGTGCGCCACAAATTGTGTAACAATATGATCAGACACACACAGGTCTGCTACAAATTGTGTAACAGTATGAACAGACACATACGGTGTGCAACAAATTGTTCAGCGCAGTTTATGTTTGTTGCTACTGCAGAAAACATTTTAGTCAATGATATTTGCAGTAAACTCCAGATGACATAACGATAGTCAGTGTGACGTAGAAATCTAAATGTTTGCACCATGAACACTGGAATGAAGTGTCGATTCTACATATTAACGGTATAGCAATGTCGGTGCAACGATGGTGGCTCAACTTTGATAGTAAAGCAGAAGCGGTATAGCAGTGCTTATACAACAGTGGCGATACAGCGGTCGGAACAACAGTAGTGAAACAACAGTGGCGTTACAGCATTATCGATACAGCTGTGAGATCGCTCTCAGTGGTAGTTACAAATAGGTCAGATCGCTCTCAGCGGTAGTTACAAACAGGTACATGTAAGATCGTTCTCAGCGGTAATTACCAAACAGGAATGATCGTTCTAAGCGGTAATCATAAACAGGTAAGATCGTTCTTAGCAGTAATCACAAACAGGTAAGATCTTTCTTATTGGTAGTTACGAACAGGTAAGATCGTTCTTATTGGTAGTTACGAACAGGTAAGATCGTTCTTATTGGTAGTTACGAACAGGTCAGATCGTTCTTAGTGGTAGTTACAAACAGGTTAGAACGTTCTTAGCGGAATTCACAAACAGGTAGTATCGTTCTTAGTGGTAGTCACAAATAGGTTAGGTTGTTCTGAATGGTAGTAATAAACATGTGAGATCGTTTATAGCGGTAGTCACAAACAGGTAAGATCGTTCTTAGTGGTAGTCACAAACAGGTAATATCGTTCTAAGTTGTAGTCACAAACAGATAAGGTTGCTCTGAAGGGTAGTAATGAACATGTGACATCGTTTATAGCGGTAGTCACATACATGTAAGATCGTTCTTAGTGGTAGTCACAAACTGGTAAGATCGCTTCACACGACAAAGCAATTGCTCTTTGCACTGTTTTCTGTTGTGGAGACAGTAAGCCCAAGATACAATGTACCTTGAGAGACAGTTTAAAATCAAGGAAGCTAATTTTTATGTGGATTCAAGGTCTCGAGATAATGGATATCAGCTTCAATTTTGTCCCAAGGGAAAAGCAATCTTACAAAAAACAATGACGTTTTCCTTCGAGTTATATACGATCGATAATGACACTGTCTTGTTGATTGTATCGTCCACACTAACAGATAAATTGTAGCCGGAGTAAAAGTATATAGCAGTAGGCTATTCCCGCTCCCCCTGACTGTCAGCAGCTTGTACTGAATATAGATCATATAAAGATCATGTATATAAATAACACCCATCCATCCGATGTTTGAGACGGCCAGAGTTAGTTAAGTCCACATATCCCTTCTCGGAAGTATAACAACATATATTTTAGACAGACACGTATCATCCAATTGATATTATTATGCTGACTATACTGCTGTGTATCTGTGTATCTGTGTAACTGGGAAAATCTGCTAAAACTATTTGGTTCAAAGTTATATTATATAACCGTATTATAGCACTCAAGTTTGACTAGTTTCCGTAGCAGAATCCGTAGGCTACACAACTCGGCCACTGCTGTACCACCACAGCTGTACCGCCACCGCTGTAACGTCACGGCTGTTTAGTCAGTGCTGTACCGCTTCTGCTTTACCACCACTGTTGTACCACCACCGCTGTTGTACCGCCACTATTGCATCGATACTGTTGTACCACACATACTGTATCGCTACGTTTGTGCAACCACTGTTGCACCACAAATGCTGTGACACCACTGTTGTACAGCCGCTGCTGTACCGTCACTGTTGTATCGCCACTGTTGTATCGCTTCTGCGGCACCACCACTGTTGTGACGCAAAAGCATTATCGCCGCTGCTGTACCACCACAGTCATCCATCACAGCCGTGTCGCCACTGATGTATCGCCACTGCTGTACAATCATTATTGTACTACCACTGCTGTACCGCCATCACTATATTGCTACTGCTGTACCACTTGTCCTGCACCACCACCACTGTATCGCCACCACTTTCGTACCGCCACTGCTGTTCAGCGTCTGATTTACTGCCATTACTGCCATTACCGTCATTACTGTACTGGCACCGACACTGTTGTATCGCTACTGTTGATCCTCCACTGCTGTAGCGATAACTACCGTTAAAAACGATCTTACCTGTTTGTAACTAACAGTCTGTCCTGTTTGTAACTACCGCTAAGAACGATATTACCTGTTTGTGACTACCACTAAGAACGAACTTTCCTGTTTGTAACTACCAGCAAGAACGATCTTACCTATTTGTGACTACCGCTAAGAACGATTTTATCTGTTTGTGACTAACACTAAGAACGTTCTAACCTGTTTGTAACTACCACTTAGAACGATATTACCTGTTTGTAACTACCAGCAAGAACGATCTTACCTATTTGTGACTACCGCTAAGAACGACTTTATCTGTTTGTGACTAACACTAAGAACGCTCTAACCTGTTTGTAACTACCACTTAGAACGATATTACCTGTTTGTGACTTCCGTTGAGAACGTTCTAACCTGTTTGTAACTACCACTAAGAACGATGTTACTAGTTTGTGACATCCGCTAAGAACGTTCTAACGTGTTTGTAACTACCACTAAGAAAGACCTAACCTGTTTGTGACTACCACTAAAAACGTTCTAACCTGTTTGTAACTACCACTAAGAACGATATTACCTGTTTGTGACTTCCGCTAAGAACGTTCTAACCTGTTTGTAACTACCACTAAGAACGATTTTACCTGTTCGTAACTACCAATAAGAACGATCTTACCTGTTCATAACTACCAATAAGAACGATCTTACCTGTTTGTGATTACCGCTGAGAGCGATCTTACCTGTTTGCAACTAACGCTGAGAACGATCTTACCTGTTTGCAACTACCGCTGAGAGCGATCTTACCTGTTTGTAACTACCGCTGAGAGCGATCTAACTTGTTTGAATTCCCACTAAATAACGATGTAACCTGTTTGTCACTACGGCTGAGAGGGATCTAACCTGTTTGTAACTACCGCTGAAAACGTTCTAACATGTTTGTAACTATCACTAAGAACGATCTGACCTGTTCGTAACTACCAATAAGAAAGATCTTACCTGTTCTAATTACCGCTGAGAACGATGTTACCTGTTTGTAACTACCGCTAAGAATGATCTTAACTGTTTGTAACTAACGCTGAGAACGATATTACCTACTTGTAACTATCGCTAAGAACGATCTGACCTATTCGTAACTACCAATATGAATGATCTTACCTGTTTGTGATTACCGCTAAGAACGATTTTACCTGTTTGCAACTACTATTGAGAGCGATCTTATCTGTTAGTAACTACCGCTGATAACGATCTTACCTGTTTGTAACCACCGCTGACAGCGATCAACCTGTTTGTAATTACCGCTGAAAGCGATCTAACTTGTTTGTGACTAACACTAAGAACGATCTAACCTGTCTGTGACTACTACTAAGAACGATATTACGTGTTTGTGACTTCAGTTAAGAACGTTTTAATCTGTTTGCAACTACCACTAAGAATGATCTTACCTGTTTGTGACTAACACTAAGAACGATCTAACTTGTTTGTGATCACCACTAAGAACGATCTAACGTGTTGACTACTACCGATAAGCACGATCTGTTTGTGACTACCATTATTGAAGAACAATCTTACCTGTTTGTAACTACCACTAATAACGATGTTACCTGTTTGTAACTACCGCTAAGAGCGATCTTACCTGTTTGTAACTACCATTGAGAGCGATCTTACCTGTTCGTGATCACCACTAAGAACGATCCTACCTCTTTGTGTCTATCACTAAGAACGATCTAAAATGTTCATTACTACCACTAAGAACGATCTGTTTGTGAATACCACTGTTGAAGAACGATTTTACCTGTTTGTAACTACCACTAATAACGATCTTACATGTTTGTTACTACCGCTGAGAGCGATCTTACCTGTCTGTAACTACCGCTGAGAGCGATCTTACCTGTTTATAACTACCACTAATAACCATCTTACCTGTTTGTAAATACCGCTGAGAGCGATCTTAACTGTATGTGACCATCACCAAAAACGATCTAACCTGTGTGTGACTAACGCTAAGAACGATGTAACCTATTTGTGACTAACGTTAAGAACGATCTAACCTGTTTGTGACTACCACTAAGAACGATCTAACCTGTTTGTGACAAACGCTAATAACGATCTAACCTGATTGTGACTACCGCTAAGAAAGATCTAACCTGTTTGTGACAAACGCTAATAACGATCTAACCTGTTTGTGACTACCACTAAGAACGATCTAACCTGTTTGTGACTACCACTAAAAACGGTCCAACCTGTTTGCGACTACCGCTCAGAACGAAGTAACCTGTTTGTGATCACCACTAAGAACGATCTTACCTGTTTGTGATCACCACTAAGAACGATCTTACCTTTCTGTGGTCACCACCAAGAACTATCTAACCTGTTTGTAATACTGTTAAGAACGACGTAACCTGTTTGTGATCACCACTAAAAACGATCTTACCTGTTTTTGATCACCGCTAAGAACGATCTAACATGTTCGTGATCACCGCTAAGAACGTACTTACCTGTTTGTGGCTACCGCTAAGAACGATCTAACCTGTTTGTGACTACCGCTAAAAACGATCCTACTTCTTTGTGGTCACCACCAGGAACGATTTAACCTGTTTGTTATCACCGCTAAGAACGATCTAACCTGTTTCTGATCACCACTAAACACGAAATTACTTGTTTGTGACTACCGCTACAAACTATCCTACCTGTTTTGGCCATCACCAAGAACGGTCTACCCTGTTTGTGACTACCGCTAAGAAAGATCTAACCTGTTTGTGATCACCACGAAAAACGATCTAACCTGTTTGTGATCATCACTAAAAACGATCTAACCTGTTTGTTATCACCGCTAAGAACGATCTAACTTGTTTGTGGTCACTTCTAAGAACGATCTGACCTGTTTGTGACTACCGCTAAAAACGATTTTACCTCTTTGTGACTACCGCTAACAACGATCTAACCTGTTTGTGGTCACCACTAAGGACGATGTAACCAGTTTGTGACTACCGCCGAGAACGATCTAATCTGTTTGTGACTACCACTATGAACGACCTGACATGTTTGTGACTACCGCTACAAACTATCCTACCTGTTTGTGACTACCGTTCAGAACGATCTAACCTGTTTGTGACTATCACTATGAACGATCTAACCTGTTTGTGACTCCCGCTAAGGTCGATCTTACCTGTTTGTGTCACCACCAAGAACGATCTAACCTGTTAGTAATCACCGCTAAGAGCGATCTAACCTGTTTGTAATCACCGCTAAGAACTATGTAACCTGTTTGTGATCACCACTAAGAACGATCTTACCTGTTTGTGATCACCACTAAGAACGATCTAACCTGTTTGTGACTACCGCTAAAAACGATCTTACTTCTTTATGGTCACCACCAAGAACGATTTAACCTGTTTGTTATCACCGCTAAGAACGATCTAACCTGTTTCTGATCACCACTAAAAACGATCTTACTTGTTTGTGACTACCGCTAAGAACGATCTTACCTGTTTGTGGTCACCACCAAGAAAGGTCTACCCTGTTTGTGACTACCGCTAAGGACGATCTAACCTGTTTGTGATCTCCACTAAAACGATCTAACCTATTTGAGGGGCAAGTTAAATGTACGGGGGTAGGAAAACTATATAAGTTTAATAGAAGCCAGGATATGCTTGTCATTGGTCTATTATCGATCTACATCTTGGTAATATCATAGACGTCGGAAGTGTATGTGTGTGTGTGTGTGTGTGAGGGGGGGGGGGGGCATACTATCAGAGCCCAATGGGGCGCCAAGGCCCCTAAGCTCTACCTCTACACAGTTCAATAGGCCATTTTCCCCATATATAACTATGACTTATAATATCATATTTTAATCTTTTTGGCTTTGATCATTGCATATTTGTGGAAAGTCACAAATTTGTAACTCATTATCTGTGGTGATGTTGCTTGCCAGAGAAGCGTTTTCCCCCAGATCAGTTTTTGTAGTGTTTTTTACAACAGTCAGGTTACTGACCTACAGGCGCTGTGAAAAACTCAGGCGAGGATTCAAGGGCCGCCTTTAGTTTCTACAAATTAATCACACTGGCACAGGTATGTTGATTAATTAAGACGATGAATCATCTTATATTCCAGATAAAGTCCTGTTATATTCTCGTATTGGGTCCGCGGCCGTGGTTTAGTGGTAGCGTGTGCCCTTACTTATCCTACTTCGATGTACCGTTCACGGGATCCAGTCCGTTTCCCGATTATCAGGTATATGAGTGAGTCAAATGACGTGGGTTCTGCAATCGAGGGGGTGGTTTTAACGTGGTTTCCTCTCATTTTTCCGGGAAAAAAATTTCTCTGAGGGACAAATCCCTCCCTCCCCCGGTAGCGCCGCGGGGCGCTGATGAGCTGTTCACATCAAACGATTTCATGGAGGATGAGGGCGGTTCAGATCGAATGAATAAATGAAGGTGGGAAGAGGTTCATATCAAATGTCTTTACATTGGGGTGAGGTTGGCTAAGACAGGTTAACATCAAATCATTACATGAAGGTGGGGAGGGATGAGAGCGGTTCAGAACGAATTAGTATATGCCGGTGGGGTGGGATGAGAGCAGTTCGAGAACGATTACATGGGATTGAGGTGGGACGAGAGAAGTTACATGAAGGCGATTCACAGCAAACGAATACGTGGATGTGGGGTAGAATGAGAGCGGTTCACATCGAACGATTAAATGGAGGCTGGGTGGGTTGAGAACAGCTCACACCAAACGATTACATGGAGGCTGGGTGGGATGAGAGCGGCTCACACCAAACGATTACATCAAGGCTGAGTGGGATGAGAGCGGCTCACACCCAACGATTACATGGAGGTTGGGTGGGATGAGAGCGGCTCACATCGAACGATTACCTGAAGGCTGAGTGGGATGAGAGCGCTCACACCGAACGATTACATGAAGGCTGGGTGGGATGAGAGCGGCTCACATCGAACGATTACATGAAGGCTGGGTGGGATGAGAGCGGCTCACACCGAACGATTACATGACGGCTGGGTGGGATGAGAGCGGCTCACATCGAACGATTACATGAAGGCTGGTGGGATGAGAGCGGCTCATACTGAATGATCACATGAAGGTTGGGTTGGATAAGAGCGGTTCACATCGAACGATTTAATGAAGTATGGCTGGGATGAGAGCGGCTCATACCGAACGATTTCATGGAGTCTGGGTGGGAAAAGAGCGGCTCACACAGAACGATTACATGGAGGCTGGGAAGGATGAGAGCAGCTCCCATAGAATGAATACGTGGAGGTGGGGTGGGGTGAAGACGGTTCACATCGAACTATTGAATGGAGGCTGGGTGGGATGAGAACGGCTTATATATGGACGCGGGGTGGGATGATTGTGGTTGACATTGAACGATTACATGGTGGCTGTGTGGGATGAGAGCGGCTCACATCGAACGATTACATAAAAGCTGGTTGGGATGAGAGCAGCTTATATATGGACGCGGTGTGGAATAAGAGCGGTTCACATACAAATGTTATAGTGATGAGGAGTGGATTGAAAGCGACTCACACCGAACGATTACATGGATGCTGGGTGAGGTGAGAGCGACTCACACCGAACGATTACATGAAGGCTGGGTGGGATGAGAGCGGTTCACACCGAGAATTACAAGGAATCTGGGTGGGATGAGAGCGGCACACACTGAACGAGTATATGGAGGATGGGTGGTGTGACAGAGGCTCACACCGAACGATTACATGGAGGCGGGGTGGTGTGCCAGCGGCTCACATGGAACGATTACATGGAGGTGAGTTGGGCTGAAACCTATTCAGTGTAAGTGAATACATTGGGTTGAGGTGGAGTGAAAACGGCGCTCATCAACGAGTCTGAAGAGGTAAAGTGGTCTGAAAGAAGTTCACATCAAATTATTACATGCAGCTAGGGAGGGCTGAGCGTGGTTACATGCAGGTGGGGAGAAAAGGGAGCGGCTCACACCGAACGATTACATGGAGGTTGGTTGGGATGAGAGCGGCTCATACCGAACGATTACATGAAGGTTGGGTGGGATGAGAGCGGCTCATACCGAACGATTACATGAAGGTTGGGTGGTATGAGAGCGGCTCCTACCGAACGATTAAATGAAGGCTGGCTGGGATGAGAGCGGCTCATGCCAAACGATTACATGAAGGTTGGGTGGGATGAGAGCGGCTCACACCGAACGATTACATGAAGGCTGGGTGGGATGAGAGCGGCTCATACCGAACGATTACATGAAGGTTGGGTGGTATGAGAGCGGCTCCCACCGAACGATTAAATGAAGGCTGGCTGGGATGAGAGCGGCTCATGCCAAACGATTACATGAAGGTTGGGTGGGATGA
>JAQQZZ010125972.1:0-14161 GCA_030265115.1 Mopalia vespertina
TGCACGTGCCACGCGCGATACGTGACATAACATTTCATGACAAATGCTTGGCTAAATGTTTATTGACGGTTAGGTTTTTAACTTTTCAAACATCTTTTGTTTTGTCCCATTTTCCGTGATGCACAGTTACTTTTTTCCATTAGTATATAACAATTGTTCAAGATATTAACCAATCGTTGTTGCGGATTACTGACTTCCCTGTACAAAATTTTCAATTATCACTATGATGTTACCATATTAATTTCAAGTCTAGAACGATCTATGCTGATACGGAGGGAATAACACCACGAGCGTTTGCCATAAGTTTTTTCATTAAACATAGCCAAGACTAGATTTATGATTGTCACTCCTGTCGGGCGTAATCTTTCAGGTAAGAAAATTGCCCATAAGGATAGTACTTGTGTCGTCGGCAAAAAGCAAGAATGTCAATAGAAATAGAATCGGACAGGGAGAGCCTTGTGAAACCCCAGAATTAAAAATAAAAAGTGATAACGTTTCATAAAAACGAACATGTTGTGATCGTTACGATTAATAGTTTTTAAACCAAAGGAAAGCGTAATTGTTTGACTTACACAATTACACTAAACGGCTTTTAACACATCGGGGAATGTCCAATTATCTTGGTTTTTTCTAAAGCTAATCTGTCACATAATGACCAGATGAACGGAAAATTGGCTAGGGGGAGAGAATTGTCGGACTTTTGGAGAATCGAGAAACTCTGGCTGACGCTGTTTTTTTTATAAAAAAAATTTGCCAAAATAAAAATGACTGATATTGGTCTAACGAATTTAAAAAATTGTCCCCAGATTAGCATATAGACGTAACAAGAGATGTTTTAAGGCTTTAAGGTATAACGTCAGGAACAGGGGAAAGATTAAAGACGTGATAGATGAACAACAATAATGTGGGAAATCGGTTTAAGAACTGTAGATTCAATGCCATCAAAACCTGCAGCTTTGTATTTAAGCTGACCAATGACTTGATTAACTTCATCGCCAGTACAAGGTTAAAGTGAATTGTAGTAGGATGTTGAAGTCCCAGGAAGTAAGAAAAGGTTTTGTTCGGAGGAGTGATTTCCATTGTCCAAATCAGGTGCAACTGAAGAAACTAATCATTGAATTGATCTACAATCTCTGTTTTGTCTTCTAATTAACTGCTTCCATTGTAAATACTTCCGATAGGTTACCATATTTCCCCATATGCATTAGTTCCTTTAGGAATCTGCTGGTCGGTTTTATATTATTTGCATACAGCTTAAATTTGTCATAGAAATATGCTTTCTTTGTTGTATTAAGTATATGCCTTTATTCGTTTATATAGGTCGGAAAATCATTTAACTTTTTGTTTTAAGATATTGTCGATATAATTTGTGTTGTTTATAGAATATAAATTACAGCTGCTGCTGTTATCCACAGAATTTGGGGGATATATTTCCCAGTCAGCGTCTTCGATTTGAATTTGGATTTTTAAATTTGTGATTTTCCGAAACGACGATTGTTATTTTCAAATGTTGTTGTCAATCTAGTACCCTATAGCAAAGTTAACTAGCCTGACATTTCAGTCATTTCTAGATGCACCGCTATCATCATGCAAATTACGAAAAGTAATACCAAGAATTAGTGCAGATGTGGACCTTATACTCTGATGCATGTAGGTTTTGTTATTGGATGAAAAAATAATGCGACAACATCGTTTCTAAGAACACATTTATTTGGTTGCAATTATCTGCTTGTAATAGTTTGCTAATGAAGGTTAGTATTTGGCATAAATATAAGTAGCGCTCTATCTGATTATGGAATTCTGGTACTGGCTGTGTTAGTTTTGCTTCCCTGTGACGTCACTACTGAACTTTACCAAATCTCTGTCATGAGCTTTATTTCAAACTAAAAAAACATGGTTACAATTGACAAGCTTTTTGTTATGTTTAACCTGAACTGTTTAAAAGAGATATGAAAACATGCCAGATGTTAACGTCACAAGGACACAGTCCACATATGAGGAATGAAAACATGATCGATAATTTCACAAGGAATATTATACGTGTGTGTCCTAAACATTAGCTTTATTGAACTTTACCACCGGAAGTCATTTTCATTTTTACCGTCAGAAATAAGGATTAATTCTATGAACACATCATTAAATGTCACAACGGCTTACCATATAAAGGGGATTTGTGTAGAATTATTTAATTAGATCCAAATTCGATATTTGGAGGATACATATTAAAGATTTCTCAATTCTAAAGCGAGTTGTTGATTTTTGCAGTATTAGGGTTTTCCATCAATAAGGATGACTTACACTATTCTATAGCAGGGGTGCCCACTGAAAAATATATTCAATGAAAGCCGCCAATTTCTCTACAACGCAATCTCCTGGTAGCTTGGTGTATGATTTAATAGATAGGTTAACAAAGCTATCATGACCCCTGTTGGTGTACAATATACCACGTTGTTACAGAATAATATGGATTGATGGGAGTACACATTTTGAGTCACTCTTAACTGCATATCCACAACATCTTGAGATGCATTATTCTGTAAAATAACTCGTTTGTATAGGTGTTAAACTTGGAAAATTTGTGCAAAATCTTACAATGTTGTCTTCAAAATATCGTAATAATAAACACCGCAGACCTGTCGTTTCTAGGGCTCGTTCAGAACTTCTCTGCGAAGAACAGTATGTTCTAACCGTAATCCTGAACAACATATAAGTGCAATACAATTGAACCCGTCGTTAAACACCAATTAATTATTAAGAAGCAATATTTTTTTAATAGAATAAAACGAAGGCACTATAGATTACCGAGAAATTGTCCCCAATTGATAGTACAAAATATATCAATCCTGTTTCGCAAGGGATTTTTAGTGTAAACGGTTTGTTTACCGTAATATGTACAAACATGTGTTAAGTTTTAGTTCATAATGATAGCATACACATCTCACAGTTAATATGACGGATGAGTAACATACATGAATAAAAAAGAACATCAAATTATATCTGCCAGTATCACTTTGCACATTGATGTCATGCAGGTAATCAGAAACCTAACGCATAAGTGTCATTCCGTGTCAAATCAACCAATTTTCTGAAAAGTTCCTGCTCGGCCCTCAGATTTTGACGAAACTCCATCAAAATAATCCAGTATGTGAAAAATGAACACACACAAAAGATTAGCCTCATACGACATTTCGATTCCGAGATACAGCCTCCTGAAATGTGCTTAAAAAACGTCGTGAAAATGCGTGACTGTGTTTTTTCAAACTTTGCAAGCGTTTAACTTGGAATTGGAAACAGCTACATATATTTAATGACAACATGCACATTGGGTACCAGTATGTGCTGTAGAACCATAGAAATAGAGCAAAGTACATGTACCACTTGACATTCTTTAATATACTGGCTTAATCACATAAATGTATAATATATGCTTCGGAACCCAAAAGTCACGACATAATTTATTGATTAAAGTTCATCAAAAGATTAGATCAAAATATTAAATGGTTTTCGAGATTTGCCCGAGAAACTAAGTACGGGATGTATTGACATTTGACTTGTAAGACTTCAACATGCAAGTCAGTTAACACTGTATGAACTTGAAATATTTGAACGAACAACTTACGTACCTGGTGGAAGTTTAAATGATGTTTGGCTTGAAATATTGAATACTCCGAAATTTAAGTACTTGTATAATATAAACATCTGATCTAGAAATTTGCAATATGCAAATTAATTCTTGAAATATTCTCGAAATATGCTCAGACGGACAAATGGAGTGCTCTATTCCCTTCTTTCCTCCGCTGACTACTTGGAAGTATAATTTGATATTTATTGACCCTGACACTGTGGATATACAGCAGTGGATTTTGTGAAGTTTCAGACCCCTTTCACAACAATTACCTGCAATGCCTAGACATGAAAGATCCATATGTACAACGTTAACAGAAATGAACAAAACGTTCCACCCGAGGCTAAGTTAAAGTCGAGCATCATTATGTTTATTGTAAGTTTAAATCTATTACTTAAAACCTTTCAGGCAGACTGGGATATTGAGACGAGGAAACTAATCAGGTTTAGGCCATGTCAGCTTTGGAAACAGCAATTTTAGAAAGTATTTTACTATCTCTACTGTAAAACATAAAGTACACAAACGTTTCCATAATCATAACATTGGAGATAGATCGTATCGGGGTGAAGCTTGTTAATTGCAACATAACTGGGGTTTAATACACATAACCAGCAAACAGTTGTAATCTGAAGATTGTTCTATCTATGCCTGGCACGGCTTGTAAGTTATAGATAACAAAATACAATTAGCATCATATATTGCACCGGAAATAACATAAACACACGTTTAATAGTGGCTTTATTCCTCTGAAGGAATTCGCTTTCGAGATCTAGCCTACACTGTAATAACCCAGATAGTTACTGAAGTCCTTTGAAAAAGAAACTAAACAAGTAGTTTATAGGGAGAAGATATTATATGCACATAGAGTGGAATAACAGTTGTTTGGGACCCCGGAGTAGTTCATATAGTAGAAGCTGCCATCTTGAACCTTGTCAAACGTAATAACACAAATCAATTTCTGATTTACTAATGTAAATATATCTACGATTGAATATCTAAGATTGAACTCCTTGAAACGCTATTTAATTACACCAATCATGATACAATAATGCGGTTGATGAGCTTAAGTAGGCTTTCGTCCAGGCTCTCAACTATCTGTTTATTACAAGGTTGCCAGTGACCTGCTGGGGTGTTGGTGAATTCCTTCGGTTATTATCACTCAGTCTATCTCGCTATTTATACTGGCAGCGTTGTCAGCAACATTTGGCGGTTCTCATTGGATGCCATTATTATTAATGGTGTAGTATAACTACGTCCATTAAATAGTAGAATAGTCTATAGCGAGGAATTTCGAAATATCCCTGTCATATAATATTCAATTAATTTCCAGGAACTCAAAGAAGCCAACACAGATTCCGTGACGATCACCTGGAACCTTCACCAGTGAGGTTCACAAGGTTAAAACACCCTTAATACTAAAAGTGATTGGAGAGAAGACAGATTTATTCCACATCAGACAGGCGTAAGGTCTTCAGACAAATAAACAATCGCAGTCACCAGGATGAATCCCGTGAGCTAAATCATACCATAACAATATTCGCTTGTATCTGCCTCTATTCAATTGTGTTTTATTGTCCATCTTATAATATCTTGTTTGCTCATGGTTTCAGTCATTTTGCAGCATAATTAATTAATTAGTTTGATTCGTGCTTGGTGGTTTATGCCTATTTGTGGCAATCGCTCATTTACACCTCTATACTCAACAGCATTGCAGCGGGACTGTCTCACTCACACTGTACAATGTGGAGTGTCGTAGATGAGTGATGTTTTTTTTATGAAAATTTAATCCCTATCAAATGATTGTTCAGCTGTTTTGTCTTTCGGAATAAATGGATTGCAGTTGTTAAAGGCTCACGTGACAAACTAGGTTTGTCTGACTTGTGGCACCACCAAAATCCTGAGAATGTAGAAGTATTTAAAAATAGAATAACCCAGATTTCTCTTTTCCTTAAGGTTAATGTTATCTTGTGATTAAACACGACTGGTGCATGGTCAAATTACATTAAATGGCTTTCAATAAAATATGTAGACGAAAACAAACGTTTAGAAATCTGAATCACAGACAAGGCGAAGAGGGTTTATTTATTTACATATACGTATTTCCAGAAACCTAGACAAAATTTTGTTGATGTTAGACGTGATCCAAACTTCAAAACACAGAATTTGTTTAATTCTCCCAGTTGTAACTTATAAAAAATCTGATATTTTTGACACAAGTGTTAAAGCAGTTCAAACCAGACGATACGCCAATCAATCAATGAATCAATCAATCAATGAATCAATCGTTACAGCTTATATGGGGATGAGTTGGCCTTGTATATATAATGAGTATATCCTCTTTGGATTGTAAGAGGTGACTTGACATTTATATCCGACACTTCAATAAATCGACAGCATAAATAGAAAAAAAATGCTCAGTTGATAAGACTGACTGTATTTTGTGGCTCTCTTGGGAAAGAGTTCATTGTCTTTCATATCCCTATACAATCATAGCTTGGCCTTAACTATGATACATCACAACTGTGTTTTCGTCAGCCAATTTAATATTGATCTCTTTATTACAGATAACAAATCCCTCGCCGATAATTTTCTTCAGTTATCTTCTTGAGTCATGGTTTGGCAGATACCTTGACAATTCGGTGTCAAAAATTGTTCCTCTAAATATAATGGAAAAAAATTGTATACATTGCTGTGGCTGAATTCCTCCTTCGGGTGTTTTGAACATTATCGATACACAGCCTTTATTAATACCTGCTTTGACTATAACCCACACAGGTAAAATCCACCTAGAAAATGAATCATCCTCAAAGAAGTTATTTGGTGCGACATGGTCTTAAAACTATTAAAACAAACCATGTGACGATTGTAAATAAGTACAATCAAATGTAAGTTACAATATAAAATCAAGATAAACAATAATTAATCAAAATATCGTGGTTAAAACCGCATTTTTATGAATGATCAATGCTTATTAATTTGAGCAAATTTGCAAATGTGACCCCATAGTGTAAATTCCAGTCGTATGAATTAGTCCACGTTTTAGTGGATAACATAATGTTTACGTTGTTCACCGTGATAATTGCACTCACAACTGTGTCTCCCTGTATGAAATTAATAACGCACACTGGCTTATTGTAAACATTTAATTAAAAATGTGGTCAGAACATTTTGAATGTCAAATAGTTATAGGCTTGAGGCTAATACAATGATATAATAATGTACACTGCAGACCATTGTCACTTTGTTTTAACACTGTAGGATTCCTGTCACTCACAGCAAGCTGTATTCTAACATAACTGAAGTAAAATAAATAAAAAACAAGACAGTGTCTTTGAATTGTACTACCGCAGAGAGTAACCCGGGTGTTCACATGCAAGAGGTTGCCTTAATATAGAGCGCAATGTTACCAATTTATGCACGATCTCATTCAGAATCCATATAATCCCGGAAATATCGGCGGTAGAAGTAATCTTTCCTCGGAGCAATCCGGAAATGACACGGTTGAAATTCCATACCGAAACTCTGTCATTGAATAGTCCAGCATTTTAAGGGCGGAAATATAACCAGTATAACGGTGAGATATTTGATCGCTCAAAGGTCAAATCGCAGTTATTTGAACCAACTCTACACCAGTAAAAGACAGCAATTGTTTTGTTCTGAACCAGTATAACACTAGCACAATAGTGAATACATTTCGGTAATAGAAAGACGTTTTAATTCGTTCATACCAAGTCACATGTATAAATAATGTTTTCGGCGTCAATTATTAAAATATCCCAACTCACGTCCCTACAGATATTCAAATTCAAATTTGTTTCGTTATATGTTGATTTTCAGTTGTTACAATTGATCTTTTTTTGTTTGAGGTTTAACACAGTACTTAAGATCCGTTCACTCAAATGAGGGCGCACCATCCCAAAGATTGAAGGAAACCACCCTCGACACCACTGACAGGAAAGAAAGACAAGACAGGGTAATCACAGTGCGCAATACAAAGACATCACAATCACATCGGCTTCATGTTACCCCTTAGCTTTGAGAGCACCCGGTCAACATGAAGCTCCCTCCCCAACCATCCGCTTCTTACAATGGAAATCTAAAGCCTATATATTTACAATTACACATTGAATCTACTGAAGCCTGGTTGAAATTATCGAACCTTTCGCTTTAAACTCACCGGCAATTTGAAACTGATTGCGGTTCTCTGGATACAGTTCATTGCCTATAGTAAACAATGTTTCATCACTAGTGTACTGCATGGTATACACCTGCAATATGAATAGGGAAACAATGGACAGTAGATACAGTCATAAAGATAAGTACTCACAACAAACACGGTGGTTATGTTCACATTGAGCTTGTGCACAAGATGCTATTGTACCGCTCAAAAATAGAAGATATTACGCAGAAGAGTTTCAATACCATTAATATTGCTCGAGTGAATTTTAGAAAGGTTTATCCAATAAATGTATTAATGTTATATGGATTAAAATGAGATCAGTTTTTTGCTACTCTAGACAATTAATGTTTCTGATATGTTTGCCAAATCAGATTGTCATAATCTTTATCTGTCCTACGCGCTAGAGGAACTATTTTATGCCAGGTATCTTAGCATTCGCGTGATTTCTTTTATTGCTGTAACATCACAATGATGACAAACCGATAGGAGATCAAGAGATCTGTCATATGTTGCATGCTATAAAGAGCATGGAACAGAATGAAAAATGCGACTTTTGTTTCTGTTGTACAGACACCATCAACGCATTTTCACGGACACATTTAAATTCATAATATAATTATCTTGGCCAATTTCATAATGCAGTACATCCGTGTTTGCAATAGTGCATTTACACTAAAGTCCTTCAAACTGAAGTGAGCAGACGTCTCCACAAGAAGACAGGACGTGGTCAACGTGCAGAGATAATGCACACAATGCCCTTTATTTTTTCTATCGGCAATTCAATTTGCAATAACTTTTAAATTAACTATCATCAAATCTTTCCATAAATATACGCATTCATCTTGTTGCGACCTATATCGGTGTCATAATGGACTTAGATCAAGCCAGGAGTCCAGCAATACATGAATACAAAGAAACAGTGCTAATAAAAGTTATACTTAAATGTTCTGACCATACCTTGGTTTCACCAGAGACCGATTCACAACCGCGCTATTTTTTTACAACGTGTATGTTGTCTATTGTAGATTTACATTTGGTTGCTACTCAAACATGACCCTCTCCTTTGAACGGACAACAATGTTGGGCAGAACTTTTCAATGGCTTTCAACAATCAAACAATCAACACCACGGTAGTCATCACATTTCATCAGCAGATCGTTGTGTATCACTCAATTTATGATTTAGGAAAAACTCAACGGCCATTTTATTTCCGCTAAATCGGACCTACTCAATTTGTTTGACGTACAGACCTATTACAGCACAATTATATTTTTTTTAAAAATAAGCCTGACCTGTGGAAGTAGTCCGATGTTATTGATTGTACCTATTCAGTTGGCAAGATGATTAAATCC
Organism: Mopalia vespertina; assembly: GCA_030265115.1. Taxonomy (NCBI): domain Eukaryota; kingdom Metazoa; phylum Mollusca; class Polyplacophora; order Chitonida; family Mopaliidae; genus Mopalia; species Mopalia vespertina. The sequence continues at coordinate 9,158 of JAQQZZ010125972.1, forward strand.
ACTTTCTTTGCATCCAAAGTTGCTATTAACAATTTCAAGGTGAATCTATTTTTTAAAAATCTGCGATGGTCAAAATAATACGATAAGACATGATTTTAAGATCAGAGGATGTCTCTTCATTGATCGTGGTAGCTGCTCTTATACTCGAGTGAAGGGGTATATTACCGGAGCAACGTACTAGGTACAAAGATATCGATCTATTTCAGCATCATTAGCACACAAAAATTATATAATGGTTTGTATTATACACACATAGAAACGTAATGCCAGCTTAGATGTACCAGTCAGTGTTGTTTACTGATCCATGAACACTTCTTCTTGGACACTACAACGACACAAACCACGTGACCCGAAACGTTTTGGGCAATTATATCATAAAACATTAGAGATAAGTTAGGTCCAGTTGCGAGACAGTTAAAATCTTAAACTAGAATTGTTCCTGTATATGTCAATTCATATCCTTTTACCAAACATTGTCTTTCAACAGAATAGTTATCTAGGGGAGGTTTGAAACAAAAATGTCTAAGAAATATTACTGTTTTTTTATTTGATAAACAAAGGTTTCATATTAGGAACATTACATTTCCGCTCTACGGTACTTTACTGTTTAGTTAGTATTAATCAAAGCGTAATTTATTTGAAAAGCATTAAAACAAAGCCTTTTAACCAATTTAGAAGAGACAGTATTGTAGTTTAAAACACATGTTTCTATCAAATCACAGGATAAATGTGAATAAAATCCTGATGCATCATCACCTTTAAGCCAGATGTCCTCCATTAATTATTGTAAAAAATAAATTACATTAAAGGATTTTTGATTAGTACAGCGTAAATGTTTTCACAAGTTTCGGGTCCATTTTAGCTGATTCATTTTCTGAAACACAATTTCACGTATTTAAAAATATTGAACATAACAAGACTAAAGGCAATTTTGAAGGATAAAACTTGGATTTAAATTTTTAACGAACATGTTTTTCCGATGTAATACAAAATTATAATTACAAGAATTAGCTGTAAATAATTGAGAACTGAGAACCTCTTTTTATGGTTGTTATTTTACACACTTCATCACATGGTTCCGTGTTGTCGTTGGCTTCCACATGATGCTAGTGAGTTAGCTAATCTGCAAAATGTTTTTTAGCTCCCGTGTAGTTTTGTTATCTGGTGGCTGGTTCGTTGTATGAAGTGAAGGTTTGTCCGGTTTATCGTTCAGTTGTCGACTGCATTCAACAATAGTCGGTTTTACATACTGTTTTTCAGATGACTAACTCTCTGAAATTCACTTTATATGAATAAATAAAGGTGGAGAATATATAAAATTGTTGATCTTGGTTGTAAGAATTCAATTGTTTGTAATTGAGATGGTACATATTGGACGAGAACGCCAAAGAATGTCACTTTGTCATTATTGTTGGCGTTAATTGATCTTTACACCCTGATGTCTGGAGGTCAATTTAGTCTCTAACGTTGCCAGGGTCACTCAAATTTAAACTCGTCATCAGCATTGAGAAACTTATACTGTTACGTGAATGGAGACGACAATAACTCCAACTGTAAAATTATACGAAATGCATTTTAGCCACAAGATTGAAAAGTGTACAGCCTGTTGGCAAACCATGGTTTCATTCATTTCACAGCAAGCCAGATTATTTATGAATATCATTATAGACAAGATATTCATATAACCTGAAACTTCTGTCCATACCCAATTGTATCTCTCTTATTAAATTCCTTTCGTCTCTATTCAACTAAATTAGTTATTTTTTGTATTGATGAACACTTAATTTATTTCCATAGTAGTATTATCCAAAGTGTATGCTTATCACGTCATCGCTCGCATGTCGATTTTGGGACTGGTAACCTTAACAAACTATTACACCAGTAATACTAATACATATCATTAAATCAATCTCCATCCAAAAATATGAACTACTAATTATCTAGATTACTTAACAAGAAATCCTTTCAGGATAGAAAGTAGTGTCCCCTATAAAAGGAACACCTATTTAGGCGATATTTCTACTGGGAAAAGTGAAACTAGCTTGTGAGGTCTTTTATTTTCGTAACAAATTTCCTTCAATATAAATTTCCAGATCTGACGGTAGATTGAGACTTTTTGTCAACATGTCCACAGGCGAACAGCCAGAAACCATGTTAATGGGTGCTGTTAAATAATTTACAGAGACAATTAGATGATGCCGTTTGCGTCATTAAATATGGATAGTTTTGACTCTGGCAATTTGTCTATTTCCCGTAGGAAACCGTCAAGATCCACACTAAAGGTTAATGTCGCCATTACATGTCTCAATAACAAAATAAGATAAATACCAACATTGTTTAAGAAAACTATTTGTTTTAGCGGTACTTAACGTACATTACTGTACAGCACTACTTTTTATTCTTTAAATTGCTACTCTGCATCAAAATAGTGTTTTGGCAGTTTTATCACCTTTACAAATGAACCGGACAAATGGAAGAGAACAGAGAGTGTTTCCTGATAGAGAAGATCATGGAATATAGAACAAATTCCTACAGTATGAAGTCAAGCGTCTGAGGACAATATTTTAAGGACGCGTGTTACCTCAATGTTAACGATACTGGGCATTTTCTTTTGCTTTCTAGACGACAAAAGCGCAGTGTGTGTTGAGCGGGGGTGTAACAAAGTTTCACCTCTTAATAATACTTAATTCCTAATATCTCTGTTACCAGGATGGCTTTTATATATCTTTTTTTAGTAGAAAAAGAAAAATAATTTTGCAGTTTATTTTCCAAAACGTGACATTCTTCTGCCTCTTTGATGTCCTGGAACGGATAGACACCCACTCTTATAAGTCGATAAAACGCCATTAACCTCGATGCATTTGATATAATCCCATTAACCTTACTACATTTGACATACTCTTACATACAGAATTATCGTCTACGTCAAATCAAAATGAATAATGCCAGAAGCAGATTATTCATAATAATATAATGTGTCACTCTTCAAATGGGTAAATTCGGCAGTCGCTAACCAGCTTTTTATACTAGCATTGTTGAAATGGTAGACATACGTATTTTAAAATATATATTCCACAACGAGTTACATGTCGAAAGTGATAAAATACTGAACCAAGTTTAGTAGTAATGCCCCAAAGATTTCTTCCTCAACCAGCTTAAATCCTTGAGCCATTAAGTTGTAAATCGTAACGCAAGGAATACCTACATGCATGCACTTCTATTTACATGAAACTTAAATTGTTTATCAGGAAATTCCCTGAGGTTTATTTTATTGTGTAAGGCTTATATACACATATTTCTCAATAGTATGTACTCATTTGTATGCTGCAAAATTCTCAGGTTTCATTGAAGGCGGTTAAAGGCGTATTACGAAGACAAAATGTCTATTATTAATGTACGAGCAAGGCTGAAAGTTAGCACACCTAAATACCATCGCTTGAAACTGCCAAAACATGGTAGCATTTATAGGCAAGTCGAACTGCTCCGTGCATACACCAAATTATTAAAGCACAAACAACACTAATACACTATCAGTTGTGTATACATTTAGGCGTTTGAAAATAAATATTCTATTAATTTTCAAATGAGAAGGGGAATGTGTATGTGTTGTCAGGGTTTTCACATTTTTAGAAAACAATATCTTAAAGGAGGAGTGAAGACTACTCAGACAATAACTCACTGTTACCAGTGAAATGGTAATATCGTCTACGTCATATGTAATATGTTTCTATTATAGTTTTAAACTAAACTATATCTAACTCGACTGAAAAGACACAGGGGGTTTCTATACCAACAAAAACTACATGTACCTATTCCATGACGCAGATTTAAGACAGACATGACTTCGATTTTAATTTCTCTGCCTCCAACTGTATTATATGTGTAGTATACATTGTGTTTATTTCGTTTCTGCATGTGTCTGTACCATAACAGTGTAAGATCAAATATTTGACGTTCTGGTTTTATTGTTCTGATTCTTCCATGAAAAGCCAGTGCCCTGTCGCTGGTGATGTATTGATCAATGAGCCAAACTCGAGGACATCAAACGGACATAAAATAATTAACACAGATTTCTTGCAGACATAAATCGCCGTAAAGATCTACTGCCAACCCTAGTTAATGTTATTGTGGTATAAATAACGGCTAGCTAACCATCACTATTCTTGATGACGCTTTTCCTCAAATTTATCTTAATTTGGGTGCCTTTTATCTGGATAACGTCTATAAATCTTTGCGGTTTCCGTTAAAAGAAAAGCAAATCCTCGTAACTCTTTGGGAATTAGTTTTTCACAATAGTGTACCCTCAGTTATATGCACTTTAAAAGTGCTTCTACAGCAATCCAATTACTTCCCGGGAATCAATGTTTCAGACAATTAGTCGTTTATCAAAATGGATAATCAAAATTGATGAAATGTTGCAACTCATTAACAAGATTAGTCCAGCATATCAGTCAAACTGCGCAAATGACGCAAAGGAAAACGCATGTACATTGGCACATGGCAACGGGTCCTTTGATAAATTGTTGTAAACCCTGTCCCCCCTCCCAGTTTTCTTTATACTGATCGTACAATCCTGAATCACTATGCATGAGTAAACGTGACTTTACCGGCATATGGATTACTATTATATTGTTATATTATTCCATTGATTTTATGAATGAATGTAATCAACTATAATTGACATAGTTTTGGACACAATATTTACAATTTTAAGATCCAAGATTTTTAACACTAAAGTATGTCCTTTTCAGTTCAATTTGTTTCTCATTTTGATGTTTACTGCCGTAAACTGATTTGGGATTTAGAACCTTAGATAAAAGAATTTGACTATATGTTCACGCCACAGCTACAAAACTGCATTATATTCTTCAAAGAAACATCAATGTCTGTTACATTTACAATATTCAGAGTAAACATGGCATTTTTTTCACCCAAATATATATCCAGGCTTTCGGATTTACTCAAGCAAAAACCAATTGTGAGTAATATCTAGATCAAAAAGAT
>JAQQZZ010125983.1:0-14160 GCA_030265115.1 Mopalia vespertina
GTTTAATTGGGATTGAACGCTTTACTTAATGATATTTAACTCACATGGCGGCGTGAGAGTCCAATGGGTGAAGGAAATCTCTCTAGACGCCACTGGCAACAAACAAAGACAAGAGAGGACAAACACAGGACGTTATACAAAGACATCACAAACAGATCGACTTCATATGGGCCTGTAACTCTGAGAGAACCTGGGGGCCTTTCCACAAAGCGATTAAGAAGTTCATCGTACTCATCATGGCGACCAGTGCTGAATGTATTGTGTTGTCACAGTAATTAAGATCAACTTAAGCTAAGATCGCTTTGTGAAACCCAAGGCTTCCTCCCAACCATCCTCTCCTCCAGTTTTGATAAATGTTGATATTGTCTTAATACTATATAGTTTTTCTATTAGTTCTCATAAAATCCAACAAGAGGAAAAGTTGTATGAATACGTTTTATTTCAAGATGAAAAAGTGATATAAATAGAAAATAAAAACATTTCAGAAATCAACCGGTAAGGAAGATCTGAATAGTGAAACAAAATCTGAGATATATCAGAGATAGGTTATGAAAAATATATTTACAATTAGTTAGAAATAAATTTTTATACTATTCAGTAAGGATCCAAAACTGCAATCAAACGATAGATTGGTGTTCTTCCTGAAACTAAACACAGCCACAAATATAAAAAGTTTTATAAACATAACTGTTCTGTTGAAAATAATGTTCCCTCCATAGCTGATAAATTGAATTACAGCCTCAGCAAAACATGGAACATTTACGCATCAACTATTCAAAATGAGTCAAATAAAACAAAACAAGCCATGAATAAAGATTACCTTGATACAATTGATGTGTTAAAAGATACTACATACACAAGTTAGACCAATTAGAAGATTTTGAACTCCTATTAAAACTGTTAAAATGTTTTCTTTTCTGAACCGACATATAGATCTATAAATTTACCTGAATTATAATTTTTAAAAACTGAATAAACTTTTAATAGATGAATTGGAAAAATCACAGGTGAAGGTATGTTTGCCAATTTAAGGGAAAATATAAAGACTAAATATATTAGAATTATTAGATAAATAAATTAACAATTGTTTTTTTAATTTTTGTCTTCATAAGAAAATTTATACCACTATGTAGAATACATTTGTGTTTGTTTGATTGAGATTTGAAGTCGTACTCAAGGGTTTTTCACTTACCCGGTATATGACAACAGATTGTGACTCGCTCATACACCTGATAGTTCACACACGGACTTGAATCCATGAGCAGTACATCGAGGTAGGATTACTAGGCAGACACGCTGACCACTAAGCCATGGCCGCGAGCAATAAAGCAATAAATTTGTGAGGGTAGTATACACTCACTGCATTTATTATAACTGAAAAAGCCAATAGTTGGAGAAAACTTGTAAACTTTGATCAGAACAGTTAGTCTCTAGAGTGCTACAGTTTGTTTATTTAAGTTGTATTGACTTTAAGCAGACCAACATGACTGTTGAAAATAAAATATATGTTATACATTTTTCAAACTAGAATTATTTTTTACATTTTATTTACAAGAGTAAACTATAATATACAAGATATGTGGAAGTATGTACAATGTTGATTTGTGCTTTAGTTTCCATTCCTTGACATCTAGCTTTGTATCAAAATAGAACAATATTCCAAGAATATACTTCTGTATTATTCTCAAAAAGTATATATTATTACATTTTATACATATACTGATGTGTTGACATCTGTGATCATTGATACACACATGTACAAACAAAACTTAGAGAGATAGATACACGATTGAGTATTGTTTTAGGCCACATTGTGCTGTATTTCATCTTGTTTCAGACTGTGACATGTGAATCAATGCAGCAATTATTAAGGACAGCAGAAAAGTTCATTACAAAGGAGAACAAACATTTTGATACACACTGAAAGTTTTTTTCAGATGACCAAAAATAGCCCAATACAATATAACCAAATTTATCTAACAATGTTTGTCACATATGAATTTGTGTTAAATGTCTCTAATTTCTTTTGTCTTATCACTTTCCCAAAAACATATGTAACCAAGAAAGATAGAAAACAATCAAATATATATTTATAATTAAAACATAGAACATAGTTTGTACATTGTAATGAACATATATTGCATATGATGAATGGACCCATTTATCATCTAATGTCTGGAAAATGATCCAACATTTGAAGTTCTTTAAAAAATCCATGTAACTTTGTTGATCAATATAGATTTAGTTTTGCATCAAAATGGGCTTGTTCTTGCATGTTTATGGTGCTGTATCAAAATTTTACATCAAGAAGCTTCGACAGTGCAGCAGTGGCTTCAGTTACTCAACACTCAGGTCATGTGGATCGCTGAAGACTACTGGCATCCGCTTCTCTACGCTCGGATCATATTTTCATCATCACTCTCATCAAAATCATCTTTATCCACTGCCCCATCAATAGCGGACCTTCCCTTCCTTATCAGAGTGACCACAAAGCCTACCAATATTACCTGAGAAAATAACACCATCATATTATCATCAATGACAATAAATAACCATCTGTGATTACCTTTTGAAAAACACTGGAACAAGATCTTGTCTTATTTGCCCAGTGTTTTACGGCATATTATGATTATTTCACTTATAAGATGGTGGTGCCAATTTTACTGGTGCAAGAACAGAGGTAGCTAGAAGGACACTCTAATGATCACTGAAAGTTATTAGTAACCTGGCTTTTACATACATTGTCTTACTTACGAATGTCAATCAGACAAATAAAGTCTGTCAGAACCACATTACCAAATTAGTGCCTTCAGCCACTTCATAAAGCAGCTGTAAATTCGTATTTGAGATACATCATCTGTCAAGGGTTGTAATGCAGAGTAGCTTACAACACATTGCTGACAAATATACATCCAGCCAAATTAGAAAAATACTCCCTGGCAAAATTTAAAGACAACCTTCCCCTAAATTCTTCCTTTCATTGATTGATGTTTTATGCAGTGCATAATCATATTTCACTTATATGACGGCGGCATATTCGAACAATAATAGACATTTGCTCAACCATAAAATGGGAGGTGATTTGTTACTGTTAGAAAGTTAATCTATCTCCAGTGCAAAGTATAGACAGCATTGCTGCACTTCAAACAAACTGTCGCTAGCCAGAGGGCCTTCCATAGTTCAAAAGGTTTATACAAGGAAATATGTAGCCCTTTAAGACCTCTCAGTCTAGAGACCAGTCCCAAGCTGATGTCCTCCAAAATTTCTTCACCAGTTTCTGATGTCCCCCAAAACTGCTAGATTGGTTTCTGATGACTTACCAGTAGGAAGATCCATGTACCCCAATAATAAGCTGCCCCAAAGAACCACATCTTATAGAAGAATCTGGTGAGTAATAAGGCCATACGTGTAATCACACACTCTCCTGTAAACAGAGGTAGAAAAATACATAACACAATTTTTAAAAGATTAGATTGAAGATATATTATTTGTCCTTTGTACTTGTAAGAAATAAGACCATGCATGTTATCACTCTCTCTCCTGTAAATAGGTGTAGAAAAGTACAAAACATAAATTGGAAAAAGCTTAGATTCAACATACATTGTTTGCACTTAATGCAACAAAGAAACTGTAATTTTTAAATGTTCAATAATGATTCAAAGTTTTTTTAATTGTTGCATTTTCACTGTATTTCAAGATACAAAAATAAATTGATGGAGGAAACGTTCCCAACAATAAAGTAAAGTCTTTAGAATGAATAAAATGGAATGGTGTAATGCTTTTCTTTTTAAATAGTTAAGATCAATGGTGGACAACACAAAACATCTACATTGCCACAAGGTGCATCACCATAAACTGTTTCTTGTTCAGTTGGTACAATCAGACATGTAGATTAATAAATGTCATGCTCAAAGATTTATTGGTTTGTTTGATTGGATTTTAACGCTGTACTTAAGGTTGTTTCAAACATATGGTGATGCGACAGACCATTGGGTGAAGGACACCACTGGTAACAAACAAAGACAACACAGGAGAACCACAAGACAAAATTCAGAGACATCATATACAGATCGACTTCCTGTTACCCCTTAGCTCTGAGAGCACCTGGGTAATAGGAATATCCCTACCCACTATGCTCAAGGGTACTTCTAGAATATGATGATTTACTACAAAAGATAGCCACACTAACACAATCAAAGAATGTGTAAAATTTTGCTTAACTGGGGCCGGTTGCCAAAGCACATTTAAATTTAATCTGCTATTTTATGATGTCATGTCATGTAGAAGGTCTATCTCTAATCTGCTATTAGCGATTAAATCTGGTGTATCTACTTATCCTCTTTGGAGCAACTGGGCCTTGGAAATGTTAGGCTTGAATCAAAATGCCCATAGCCAGAGGGCCTTAATATGATCAAAGAAAAACAATGAACTTTCACAACGCTTTTTAACATTGGATTTTAAATTCCATTACTGTTACTTGATGACATGTTTTATGAGTCATTCTTAGTCTTGTAAAGATGACTGTGCATGAAGCAAAGGCTTTCCCTTCTTGCATAATATTATTTCTTAGAAATCTTAGTTACCAAGAAGGAATGAAAAAATGAACAGTAAACATTTGACCAAATATTGACTTGAAAGAGCAACGCAACAAAGAGAGAGAAAAAAGTACTTACCAGCAGGAGCGTCTGTATTACAGTTCTTTAGTTCTCCCTAAAAAACAACAACCCAGAAACCCATGAGAATCAACCAAAAAAGAAAATAAGACATACAGGACTGTATTGCAGTGAGACATAGAACTCTTTATAATGAACAGTCTATGTAAAATATCAGAATAGTGAACAATAAAAGTAGCTACCTTTTTGAGACGGACATCATTGAAGTAATGTTACGTTATAATTACAATCTGCCTTATCCTTGTCTGTGTTGTAGTACTCGGTTTATGGATCACACAAGTATATGTATTACAGGTGGCCCTAATGCAAATGTGGATAATAATTGTAAATATTAATATTAATAAAATACTAATGTATTTAATGCTAAAGACAATGAATGAAAAATAACAAAAATTATTTTAAATGGTGTTGGGATGGGTAGGGTACACCATGCTGATGACTAGCACAACTCAGTATGCTTTAAAACACTATTCTACAGTCCTGGAGCGAGTTTTAGTTTGGCTGCTTATCCATCAATTGTATTGTTTCTTGTATTTCTTGTATGATGTAGCTGAGACTACTGCATTATGGAAGGATAATGATGCTATTGGAACACAACCAAGACTTACACTGGCAAAGTAATGTTGACTGCCATATGACGAATATTGTGGCGTGAGCTCATAGATTATAATGTTGATGGCGAGCACAATGAGCATCAGCAGGAAACACATAAAGAGTAAGGCTTGTGGGGTGGTTCTCCTCGGACGAATCTTATACATCTGTCAGAATAAAAACAATCACATATTAAACAAAATAAAAACAGCTATTTAACACTCAATTATTTCACTTGCACCAGTTTTCTATAAAATATTTTAAGAAATATCATTTACTGATATGTTTGTTTGGTGTTTTACATTTTACTTCTATGACAAAGGAGCATTTTTGTTTGTTTGATTGGGGTTTAATGTCATACCCAAGGGTATTTCACTTATAGGAAGACAGATTGTCTATTTCATACTGTTCCTTGTTTAATATGGTGGAAAACTATGAGTAAACCTCATGAAAATGACCCCTTGATTGCCAGAGCCACATTGTGTGACTCACTCATATACCTGATGGTCTACAGACAAATCGACCATAAAATGTGAAGTGCTTTGATAATGACAATGTTGGAAAGTTAATCTTCCTCCAGTGCTTAGTAAAGACTGAACTGCTTCTCTCCAAACCAACTGCCCTTAGCCAGAGAGCTCCTAAGCTGGGAGTATTTATACCTTAAGCCAGAAGAAGACAATTCCAATGTTTCGTATTCCAGACATAGAGCAGAAGATGAAGTAAATGATGATCAGATCCATCAAGATGTAGTCCAGTGGAAACACCTGAAAATAACAAAAATACAGGGATAACAAATAGAGGTAATTAATTCCACTACTTGATTGTTGTGGTCATGTATGGTGTCATACTGAAGGTTAGTTTTTTTTCCTCAAATAACCTAGCGCCAGCTCACTGAGTGACGGACACTTCCATCGATAACACTGGCAACACTGACAATACAGTACAATCACATTACTTGACATTATTACAAATTTGTAAAAAATGTACGGACCTTACATTTGATCTGGACAAAAATTTGTTAAAGACAATGTGGGCTAATAATCTGTGTAGAAATTTGTAAAAATGTATATGGGGTAACAAACAATCTGAATATTAATTTGTTAAAGATTTGTTAAATGTAGGCTCAGTTACAGAGAAATGGCAAAGGCCAACCAAAGTCTTTCACCAATGTCTTCATTCATGCCCAGTGCAAAGTTGGCATGAACAGAAATTTGTTCCCTCTCTTGAATGGTTGATGAAATAATCCACTCACAGCTGTGGGGTATCTTTTTCACCACTCACTCGAGGAATATTTACTGAATACAAATGCCCATGTGTGATATCCTCGATATACATTTTGTATTTCAAAGAGATTACTGATATAAGAAATAAATAAAATCATTTTATGCTGTATTTCAATAAATCAAATTGATCTGCCATAATTGCCATACCTTCTGTGAAAAGACCAGTACAATGTCTACGGGGTTGGGCAGGTGTCGTGTGGGGAGAGCATACCCCAGTTTATAGCCCAGACTGTGCATAGCTTTATCAATACTGGAGAGAAAAAAAAGTAATGAAACAAATACTAACTTGATATTTAATATAAATACGTATAAATTATATTAGTTATATTATTTCTAAAAAGTAATCACACTGGCACAGACAGGTTGATTATTTAAAATCAATGAATCATCTCATGTTCATGATAGACGCCCAGAGACAAGTTTCTAAATTGATTTTTATCTCAAGTTGTAACCAAAAGACATTTCGTGAGATGATTTGTTTGTTTGTTTGTTTGTTTGATTGGGGTTTAACATCATAATCAAGGGTATTTCACTTATATGAGGACAGATTGTCCATGTCATACTGTTTCTTGCCTAATTACAGTGGAAAACCAGGCGGAAACCTCATAGAAAAACACCCCTACGATTGCCGGAGCCACATCATGTGACTCCCTCTTATACCTGAGGGTTGACTGGCGGACATGATCCTGTGAGCAGTACATTGAAGTACATGTAGGATTAGTAAGGGTACTTGCTAACTACCAAGCTACAGCTGCCGGCCCCTAAAAGGTTAACTAATTGTGCACTTTTTTGTGTATTTCACTTATATGACGATGGATTGTCCACTTCACACTGTTCCATGCCTCATTGCAGTGGAAAACCAAGAGGAAACCTTGTAAAAACCATGCCCGTGATTGCCAGAGCCACATCGTGTGACTCACTCATATACCTGATGTTTGACAGACGGACTCGATCTTGTGAACGGTAAATTGGAGTAGCTGACATTATGAAGATATGTGTGAACTTACTTTGTGAGCAGTAGTGATACGAAGACAAGGAGAGCTACTAGAATAAACACAATCCCAATGATTACTTCAAAAGGCCGAAGTACTACCAAGCACTTGTTAACGAAGCTCTTCTCTGTGACCTCCAAGTGGCGATCTTGTCGATCTAGTAGACGTTCATCTTCATTGAGGTCAGTAATTCTCTGTCTATCCCGAGATGACACCCGCTTTCCAGCTGAATACTGTCAAATAAAGGCCAGTCGTAAATATCATGACAAAATTTTGCATTTGTTATGGATCAATAGCTTACTGAAGATACCACCAAGGTTTAAAAACACATAACATTATATTTTGCTTGTTTGATAGACCTGTGTTAAACGTCACTTTCAACAGTATTTTATTATAAGACTGTCCACTCTTACCATGCATTAGTGTCTTCATTGAATACAGTTTTCAATATTCTATTTCGAACTGTTCCATGCTTACAACGAATACGATAGATTTGGGGAGGGGAATATGTGGGTTGTCTGTTGGTCTGTCTCTCTGTCTGTCCACAATCAGTTTTCCACACCTTCTTTTCTGTAATGCTTCATTGGACTGAGCCAAAATTTTGCTTACACTTTCCTTTAATATGATAAAATTTGATTTAATAAAAACAGAAAGATATTCGTTTTTTTCTTAATGATTAGACAGTATAAAGCTTATGTATTTGACTCCATACTTATCATGTTAAACTGGTGAGGACAACACAAAATGTGGTAATTCTGACTTATAATACTGATGATGTAGGTTAAGCATTTACCTTATCCCTGATGGAGGACACTTTAGACCTTGTCTCTTCACGTTTCCCTTGAACCTTCATCCGTTCTCTCTTCGCATCTCTGGAGCCCTTGATCAGCCCCATTGGCAAGGCTGTCATACCGTAACCCTGAAATCAACATTCACCAAGGTCATCAATTCAATTACATCGTCTCACATTACCTTTAAAGTATCTTAGAACTTATATCATTTCTGTTGATTGATTGATTGATTGTTGTTTTACGCTGTGCTTAAGGGTATTTCACTTATGATGGGGGTGTATTCCAACAATAATTGACACTAGCACAACCAAGATGTGAAGCGATTCCATAATGTTGGAAAGCTCATTTTTCCCCAGTGCTAAGTAAAGACATTATTGCTACTCTTCAAACAAACTGCCCCTAGCCAGAAGGCACAAATCATTTTGGATACCATAATTGTCATACAGTAAACAAAGGATAATACTGGACTGTATTTCTTTACATGTATTCATTTGAACATACACTTTTGTGTTTTAATGGTTTGGAGGTTGTGCAGTAGGACCAGCGGCCACTTTTACAACAAAAATAATAGTGTATGATAAAATTACTTCATGTTAAACTATAGGCGTAATAAAAATGGCATATAATATGTAAATGTCATATGACATTTTGAGAAAGCAGTCCCTTACACCCTTCGGACAATCAAATAAATGGATACACACAATGTTTCTGCATCCCAATCCATATGCTTTTCTGTATCAAGTCAATATCAGTACAACAGAGAACACAGCTGTAAAGTAGTGTTTGTTTGTTTGATTGGGGTTATACGTTGTACTCAAGGGTATTTCACCTATATGATGACGTGCCAGCCCAATGGATGAAGGAAACCACCCTCGACACACTGGTAACAAACAAAGAAGAGACGGGACAAATACAGGACAAAAACAGGACGCAATACAGACAACACAAACAGATCGGCTTCCTGTTCCCCTTTAACTCTGAGAGCACCAGGGCAACATGAAGCCCCCTCCAACCACCAGCGTAGTGGAGTAACCGAACAACAAATGGCATAGCTTAAGCAAACTAGTATCTTAAATTGGCTAAATGATGGAATAAATATGTTATAGATTCACTTACTGTGTAGAATATGAGTGCGAGCATACCGAGGAGACTCATAGAACTGATCACGAATGACAGAGCATCTTCTCCACCTGTCGTGAGTAAAATAACAAACATGAAAGTACATGTACAATATCACAAATCCTATTATTCTAATATAAATTCCAGTTCAATTCACATTTCAAATGACATGTTATTTTCCATGTCATCCTGCTTACTGGTTAAAAGCAGTTTGTTTGTAGAGTAACAATGCTATCTTTATTTAACACTGGTGGAAGATTAACTTTCAAACTTTATCAAAAACACTTTTGATTGTGCTCATGACAATTATTGTTACCGCCATCATATAAGTGAAACACACTTACGCATGGTGTAAAACACCAATCAATAAATCCATGTCATCCCTATCATGAATTCATCATGTCAATAAAAGAAGAGAATGTTCTGAAGTCAAACATATTGTAGTATCATGTCATCATATTTATGGTAACATATATCTTTTGTCAACAGCCATACCAAACTGTATACTTTTTTAAATTGACTGATTGATTGGTGTTTTAATTAATGTTTTTTCACCAATGTTTTCTCACAATAATTGACACTATCCCCACCATAAAATGTGAGCTTTTTTTTTATACAATTGGAAAGTGCTAAGTAAAGACAGAATTGCTACTCTCCAAACAAACTGCCCTTAGCCAGAGGGTTACATTTTTACAAAAAAAAAAAAGAAGCTTAATGTGAAAAAAAATGAATCAACTTCAGTTTCTGTAATATTCCATATGATTGGGCACAAGCAACATCCATGGTCAAGGCCTTTCATGTGTATAAAACTTAATGTATAACAACACTCAATACTCACCATTACTACCCAAGTCTTTGAACAGGGATTCTATTCTGTTCCATTCCGTCTCGTTCATGTTGGGTACATGTTTAGTAGGGGCAAAGGCACTGTTTTCAATTTAATAATAGAAATTAGTAAACAAATATTCTTTGCACTCATGAGAGGAAACAGAGCCATTTTCACAAAATCTTGTACAACATAAAAATCTTGTACTACATTTTTGTCATACAATATTTTGTGAAAGTTGTCTCGGATTTTGTTGAGTCACTGCAGAATTAATTATAAAATAATAAGTTTTAATCAGACAGTATTCAACATTACTGCTGTATTGAGAAAATATCTCCTCAATCAAAGTGTATTTTTGTTATTGTGGGAAAAAATTATATTTTAGAAACTCACAAAACACCCTTAAAATAACTTTCTAAATGACCCCAAAATTATTTAAAATTTTAAAATGATATGGAATCATGTGAACAAAATATACCTGGGATAACTATAGTCAAATACCATAATGAAATTTAAAATAACTCACCCAATCAACAGTAAAACGGCCATGACAATAACAAAAGCGGCAGTATATTTGATAGCTGTACAAATACGCTGAAACACAATGAAAGACTACTGTAGAGAGCATCATTAAAAATGCTAATAGATAATGTTTCACGAGATAAATTAAACAAGAGGTGAGTGTGACTCACTTAATCATATCGGAAGTGCTTTATCAATTTTGGAGCTCAGGAGAAACAAGCTAAAACAACCACGTCTGTAATACTATTATTATTTCTGGTATCATTTCGTTGCCATGGAAACCAGAAATTTAAATGGAATGGCGCCATTTTAAATAGGAAGGTAGCTCAGTGTCAGACCATGTGTTTTCAAAATTTGAAAACCCTGCGTTGAGCAGTATGGTTTTAAACACGTTGAAGTCATCTGTTATGCTATTATTATTCTTATGTACCGTATCATTATGTTGCCATGGAAACCAGAAATTTTATTGGAATGGCCAAGTTTTAAAAAGGAATGTAGTTTAGTGCAAGACCAATGTGTTTAGAATGTTTTCAGTTGAACGCGGTTTTTAAAAATCCCTTTTTAGTACCAGGTGGATATGTACCAATCTCCTACGCAGGACGTGAGTTTTATTTCTGGGCTCCAGCATACCCCTCTGCGTTAGTTTCACCGTCAGAAATCCTGACGAAACCATTTTAAACCCGTTTTAAACCATTTTGGATCTATTATTTAAGGAACAAACAATAATCACATCTAAATATTATCAGTAATAGTTATTCATGACAATATGTTATGTTTTTAGCACAAAAATCAAAGGGATTATGTTTGTGACATTTTACATAGCTATATTCTCTGCAAAACGTCATCACACTCTCAAAGTTCAATTTGTGTTGGTGACGTCATAGAGTATATCGCTACATCAAACGTAAAAAACACCAGTACCTCTGACGTCATTATTTACGTGATATAATCAAGGTTTCATGTGAAACAAAAAAGTAGTGCCGAGCACCACACAGAGGTGAATGCCAAATGAGCCTATGGTAGAGATTGGATATGTACAAGCAGTTGTTTGTTGTTGTTTTTTCGCTTGGGGACGGAACCCTCACTTTCAGTTTTATGTGAAAGCATCCACCAGTTCATGCAATGGGGAGACAGCCACCACTAGATGATATAACTATCGTGTTTTCGAACAATGACTTCAGTTCCGTTTTTTAAATTAACTAATGAACAGCTATGCTTATTCGATTGCAAGTGCTATACAGATAATTAGTTTAGGTCGAAAATCAGTGGTCTTTCCCTTTAAGGTTATTTCACTCATATGCCAACCTAATGGGTGAAGGAAATCACCCTTGTCATCACAACAAACAAAGAAAGACAGGACAAATTCAGGACAATCACGGGATGTAATACGTAGACATCACAAACAGATCGGCTTCATTTTGCCCTTAGCTCTGAGAGTACCAGGTCAACTGGAAGCTCTCTCCAACCACCTGATCTATCACCTAAAGGGGCCAGAAACAGGTACATTGCATCTGGGGTAGATTCGCTTCTAATGTCTTATCTGTGATTAGATTTATAGAAGACAAGTAAACTAAATATTTACTGGTTGGTTTGATTGGTGTTTATGCCAAATTTAAATCTATTTCTCTTAAAAGGATATATCAGTATCAACATTATTGGTTGAGAAGATAAACCAAATCAAGTCCAGTGGAGATAGAATATGGTATTATAAACTGATGTTATGTTATTGTAGGTAGTCTTACAGATTTCACAGGTGTCTCTTCGGTGTCATCTTTCTCCTCATAGAAGAAATACATGAAGGGTAGGAGTAGGAAGAGGCAGAATGTCACCAGCGCATACAATCCTGAAACAGAGTTTATCAGAAACAGAATTAAGCTACCGTGGTATATGCACTGGTTGGATTGGGGTTGTCTGTTGTACAGCTTGTACTTTAGGTTATTTCACTCACACGATAGTGCCAGTCTTCTGTGGACGAAGGCAACCACCGTTGAAAATCACTGGCAATAAAGAATGACAGAAAGATGTAAAAACAAAATGTGCAAATGTCTGTGTTAAACACCCCAGTAAATCGACTTTGTATTGCCACAAACCAGGTGCTATTGTTACATGTACTAAACATTTGCTTGACTGGGGTGTTATACGTTTCTTCTGGTTAGTTCACTCTCGCAACAGCATGTCAGTCCTTTGGGTAAAGCTTGTTTATTTGATTGGTGCCATACTTATGGCTTTCTCACTCATATGACAGCATGTCAGCCCAACAGTTGAAGGTAACCACCATCCACGACACTGGCAACAAACAATGACAAAGGTCAAC
Source organism: Mopalia vespertina (assembly GCA_030265115.1). NCBI lineage: Eukaryota > Metazoa > Mollusca > Polyplacophora > Chitonida > Mopaliidae > Mopalia > Mopalia vespertina. The sequence continues at coordinate 13,112 of JAQQZZ010125983.1, forward strand.
AGAAATTTTCTCACAAACCAGCTGCTTTTGTACTGAACATTTGCTTGATTGGGGTTTTATGCAATACTTCTGGTTTAATTCACTCATACAACAGCATGTCAGCAGGCATGGGCTGTTGGGGAGAACGGACTGAATGGGGTCTTCCCATGGTTATGCAAACTTATTTGATGAGGACAGATTTATAGGTCAATTCGATCATTAATGAAGTTTGTATTATAAAGCAATTTTGCTTTATTTCTCTTCAATGCACATTTATGTATTTAAAAAAATCAGCAAAGCAGTGGCAAATGCAAATGTAAGGCTATCTCACATTTTAGAGGGCCGATTTCAAGGTTAAGCCAGAAAAGATTACAGCACAGGCACAGCTGGAATTTTCTAAAATTTCCCGGGAACAAGTGAAGTTGCAATACAATTTCCCGCCAGTGTACTGAATACACATGAGCCTATCATAATGCCTTTACAGACCTCAAACACACGTTCAAACATACGCAAGTATGTTTCGTTTTGTTTTTTGTTGCAAAATTTAATTCTGGGGGACGTAACCATCTAGGAGCTTCCCTCTAGTGGGTGTTGCGTGAACCCCAAACACGCACATTGAGTTCACCGTCTGGTCGAAAATTAATCCAACTCAAACTTTTCACCATATATTACCCATACCTTCTGTTACATTGCTAAAGGATGAGCTCTAAAATAAAAGTCAACATACGAAATAAATTATTAAATGTGTAAGAGTCACAACCCTAATGATTTTAATATATATCATAAAGTAGCATATACAGGAATAATGTGATAGTTGGTGACATTTAGTGCAACGTCTAGTTTTTTGTCAATTAAAAACAAAATCGACCTATAGTGTCTTTGTGACTAGCATTGGTATTTTGGTCACGTAGGCTATATTGCACCGTCTATAACCATCCAATTAACAAGCCACACCCACGCTGTGGAATTTTGCAGAATCGGTTAACATACTCCAGGAGTGATCCAACAACCAAATTGTGATTGACATATGATGCCTTGTCTGTCATGAACAAAACAAAAGACAGTGTGAC
>JAQQZZ010125994.1:0-14159 GCA_030265115.1 Mopalia vespertina
GTAACCCAGAGGTCCAGGGTTCGAATCCCGGTGGAGGCAAGCAAATTTTTCTCTCATCATTTATTCAAAACATATATAGACTTTTAATTTTGCATTTCTGATAGAACGGTGTAGTTTTGATAGTATTATTGAAAGGGGCCATAACTCTTCCAGTTTTATGACCATCCTTAAAAGACGGGAGAAGAAAAATCTCTGAGATATAAACAAAACAAAAACACACCCTGATGTAATTATATCACCCTTGGTATAATTTCAAAGCATCAAGACAATTTACAAATCTCATGAAATTTTGATAAATACATCGGCAACTGATATAACCTCCATGTTTTCAATAGGTGTCAGACTAAAGAGATTTAATTATCTCCCTTGCACATTTTTGACCACGACGTAATGCTCTTAATATAAACTCGTAATAATATATTTAAACGGTAGAATTATCTTTTCTTGACGGATTTCTAGTACTTACAGCTTTATGTGTAGTGTAACCTAATGTTGTATGTATGCAGCCGTGTATAGTTTTGGTCAAACTTGGCGGCACCCATCGATCTGGTGAAAAATATTCAGACACTGTTAACTCATTTTTGTCTACATTCAGCTGAATAAATAACTAGCATCCATGTTTGATTAACAAAGTTTAACATAAGCAAGATTTGTTTTCCCCACCTTTAAACAACCATGCTGAATCAAACACTGATTTCATTCGGAGTCTGATGACAATATATAGTTTAATGGATATGAAAAGATCTGTCAAATAAGGAGTCGTAAATAAGAATTCTTGATACATGTCCTCAAATCATAGCTGATGAAATTTGGAGAATATCTGTGAAATCCAACTTAATTTTTTTTGTGAGGCACTATAATAACCTGATCATTTTAGACTGAGCAATGAAGCAGAAATTTCTTTTGGAGTATGAACAAAGTTACAGTCTGCACCATACATGTTCATTTGTATACAAAGATCGTTAAGGGAATTGGTTTATTGTAACCATAACATCATCAGGCCATTACACATGAATGTTGGCAAGATCATGGCAAAATGATGGCTCTGAAGGGCTGGATCATGATCTGCCATGGTCTTTCCAACATCTATGTAATTTAGAACAGGGCTGTACAGTATATCATTTGTTCACAAGCTGGCATAAGTAAAAAGAATACGAACACTACTGAAATGAAGTTTAACAAATCATGCTGTATTTCATTCAAGGTAAATAACTCCTGATTAGAGCTATCAATCTGGGTATTGTTCACTCACAGGTACAAACTGCCAAGTTAAATCACAGAACAAAAAGAATCAAATAAAGTTTGGGTAAAGCAAAAAAAAACAAAAAACAAGGCTCATAGCAATTGGCTGACCACTTAAGAATTAAATAAAATTCCATTATTTACAGTGTTAACTAGCAAAATATTCTTGAGACAGATATGGCACGTTATAAATAAAAGCAAATAATTACATGGCTTGAAATTTCATATATCCAGGAACATTTCATCACAGAGTATTTCAGTTTACCAATAATAATACAAGAAAATCCGACATACTTCTGTCTTTTCGTTTTGGCTTCTAATTTTCATTTCAGGTATAATTTGAACAAACAAATAGTTGATTACAAACACAAATACAATAGCTGGACTTCTGACACTCTTCATGCCTTGTTAACATATATAAATACCTAGCTGAAATATATAATTTCTATATGTAGTGTACCAACCATAAACATTATCAGATGGCAATCTCAACACAGTATTAAATATAAGGATGATGTATAACTGAAAATCTTATGTAATATGACTGCAGTGAATCATTGATCCTCAACTGAATCCCAAGCCCAAAGAGTATTTTTGTTCAGAAAGCTTTCAAATAAGTTCAGTTCTGAAAACAAATAAGCATATTGGTGCTGTATTTGACAGATATCCAACCTAGCCTTTCATAATTTGTCTAAATAAGAAGTTCTTATCTGTAATTTGGATAATTTGCCCAGGTTCTTTGAAGATAATGTTGGCCTGTTACCGTTCCAATTGTGGACACGGGTACGTGTATGGTTGTACCGGAAACCGCAACGGTTTGTGGAGTTAGAGCCTGGTGGGCAACTGCAGACACAGGGATAGTCTGAATGGTAACAGGAACAGCTGTGGGTGGCTGTGGTTGCCCAGGAGAAGATGCAGCTTGTACTGTGGTGATGTGCCCCTGGGTGGTGTATTGCGTGTGACCTAATGCCTGTCCAAGGTGACTTAACTCAATGGTAGAGTGCTGAATGGGGATATGAGTAGCAGCCTGTACTAATGTCGTGTGAGTATTTGGAGCTATACGATATTCACCCCCTTGCCCACGATAGTCATTTAGACTTTGCGTTAGTTCACTCATGGCTTGGGTGAGCAAGTCAGCAGACGGAATCTCCTGCCCCTGGGCCAGTGCCGCAGCTTGTACCGTCTCATAAACATGAATCTCGTGCGTTTTCTCTTCCTCACCTATGGCTTCTTCTTCTCCTTCCACCTGCTCCTCTCTTAAGCGCCTCTCTACCACCTGGGGTACATACTCAGAGTGCTTCTTCCTTTGGTGCTGCATCAGTTTTGCTTTACTGGCATACTGTTTGTGGCAGAATTCACAGGAATGAGGCATGGTGGTGATACTGCCCACCGTCTGAGAGTAGGTGGGGTTAGGAAGGCCAGGTATTTCTGGTATCATCGTCGTGGTTCTGCTACTTAGTGGGAGATCCGCACCCGGGTGGTTCTTTATGATATGGGACTTTCTCTTAGAGCTGGACTTGTACACTTTGTCACAATACTGACAGTAATAATCTCTCTGTGTTTTCAGTATTGGTAAATTCAATTCGGGCACCTGGTCTGGCTTGATATCAGGGTGACGTTTAGCTAAATGATTGACTAACATGCCTCGCCGCTTAAAACCAAGCAAACAGCTGTGACATTTGTAGATAAAACGATGATAATCAGTTGGTGAAACCTTCGGTATAAACCTTTTGATACTCGGAGGACGTTCAGTTTTTTCTCGAATTCTCTGCTCTCGTTCAACAGAATGCATCCTTTTCATATGTTCTTTCAGTTTGTCTTTCCTCTTGAATTGTCGGCCACAAGTCTCGCACATAAAGTCTCTATGAGCTGAATGTTTGAGTTTGTGTAGTTTCAGTTTATCCGAACGTGGAAATACCTTGTCACATTCAGAGCAAGGAAACCGTTTTTCTGAATGAAATCCTCTGATATGCTTCTTAATCACATCAAATTCAATAAACCGTTTACCACATATGGGGCAGGTATAGGTGCCATCGACTTCATGCAGCTTGGTATGCTCCTTTAAAACAGGTGACTGGTCAAATCCCATGTTACATATAGGGCACTCGTAATATTTCTTAGTGCTGTGGGTCTTCATATGACATGAGAGAGCAGAATTGTTCATGAAGCGCTTGAAGCAAACCCCACACTGCAAAGGTTTGGCATCCTCATCACCATGGCACAACATGTGTTTCTGGAGTCTTTCAAGGCTACTGAATCCTTTCCAGCATATGGGACATTTGTGAGAACGATCAATGATCTTTCTTGTCATAGCATGATCACTAGCATGTTCAATAAGCTCTCTCTTTGAGGAAAACTCTTTATGGCAGACTGGGCAGGCCGGGAGTGCATTCTGTAAGGTAACCATGCTGTCGGTGGTATCTGAGGTTCCTTCTATTAACGACCCTGTTATAATTAACTCCCCATCCTCCCCTGTAGATATGGTGACACCTTTTTCTGCCTCTGCCATCCCCACATCTTCAGCAGCATGTGTCAGTGTATGAAGGTTCAGCAAACTTGAGTTATCAAAGGTAAGGTCACAGTGAGTGCACACCCACTCATTACCACCGGTATCTTTACCCTTCCTCTTATACAGAGATTTTAGTGTGCGCTTTATCATGTCGGGGTCATGGCGCTTCTGATATTTCTTCAAAGTCCTGAAAAAAACAAACAGATAAAAAGATTGATAAAAGACTACATGTATTTATGATATCTAAGCAAATTGTATGTAACACAAACGTAATTTTTATTACACCTTTTTCAGCTCATACTCTGGGGGAGCCATTGAGTGTAATAAACAGGAAATAATCGTGAAAAAATCATTGCCACATGCACAAAGATTAGGCGTAACAAACCATTTTCATCTTTTATGGCATAAGAAACATTGCAAAGTACCATGTAATAAATGTTAACATAACAGACAATCATTCAACCATACTTTGAGTGGAATCTTCCATCTTTGCAAGAAAGGTTAATTAATAATTGATATCATTTGTTTGTTTAAGTGGGGTTTAATGTTGTACTTAAGGGTATTTCCCTCACATGACAGCGTGTCAGCCCAATGGGCAAAGGAAAGCATCTTCAATGTCACTGGCAACAAACAAAGACAAGAGACCTCAAATAAAGGACAATCACAGGATGCAATACAAAGACATCACTAACAGATCGGCTTCTTGGTTTCCCTGTAGCTCTGACAGCACCAGGTCAATAGAAAGCTCCCTCCAACCACCCGTTAATAATGTATAAGCTTACTGTAGGATCTTGAGAGAATTCCATGACCTAATGTTTTGTGTACTGAAGAACTTGTTCATTTTTTTGCAAGAGTGCAGACTATAGGTGTGGAGGTCAAGGTTCAATACATTATGAAACTGAATTGAAAACATGAAAATCTGTTCAGCACTTACTTTGTCAAGTAAAGGTTAGTTGTTCTTTTCTTCCAGCTTTGAAAAACCTTCCGATCTCCATTTTCCTGCTGATAAAAGGAGTTTTACAATGTATTTTAAGCAAAATTTACTTTTATACCATCAACCAAACCTCTTTTAATTTAAAGTAGTACTTCTAAATACTATATAAACTTGCTTGTTTGCTTTTGTGATCATGTCATTTCACTTATGACAGCAAGTCAGGTGAAGAAAACTACCCCATGTCGGGTTCCAGCAAAAGACACCAGAACAAACCGGCTCCTCAGCTCAGAGATCACCTGGGTACAGAAAGCTCCAGTCATCCACCAGAACTGATTATCTACTTGAAATACTTTATTCCACTCCATGACAAAAAGCAGCTTTTGTTTGCTATTTCAAAAAGCAGAATACAGTAAATAATAGTGGTATTTTCAAAAGTTTGTTTTATAATATTCATAAACTCACTTTTGTGGTTTTAGTAAAGCGTCCTCGTTTCTTTGGGGGTTGACCAGTTGTTGAGCGTTTCGGCAATTTATCTCCATTACTGTCATATTCATCTTCATCATCACCATCCGGATCACCTTCATCGTGTTCCGTAAGGTGGTTTTGTAACTGAGCCACTGTCCTGAATCCCTTTGGACATTCGGTACACAACCATTTACCCTCTGCATCACCTAGATAAAGATAATCATCATATCACTGTTGTAACTCTTGTTTAAACTTCCCTCTCAGGGATACCACCCCAGTCTCAATGGTAACAAACAGATTTATTTGTTTGCTTGATTGGGGCTTAATGTCATATTCAAGGGTATTTCACTTATATGTAGACGAATGGTCTACTTCACACTGCTCCTTGCCAAATTACAGTGGAAAACCAAGAGGAAACCTTGTAAAAACCACCCTTTGCGATTGTCCGACCTACATCATGTGACTCACTCATATACCTGATGGCCAACGGGGTAAATTAAAGTAGGATTAGTAAGCCCACACGCTACCACTAAGCCACAGTAACAAACAGAGGCCCTCACCTATCCACCTCAGTGACATATTGATCACATTGAACTATCAAATGCTGATTATGTTTTCTTGCTGAGTTAACTTCATCCTAGAGGATATTTGACTAATTTGACAGCTCTGCATGCCAGGGAGACAATTTCTCAAATGTTTTTGGATCCCCTTGCTTTATAACTAACACAACCAATATTCATAAAACCCTAGATAAAGACAATCATAGGATGTACATGATGGAGTGGTAATTTCTGTTTTGTTTTATTAGAGTTTAATACCATCCTTAAGGGTATTATACTTATCTTATAAATGAGTAATTCTCATAAACATCACCAAATATACCCGTTCAAATAGGGGTACATGCTAAGCACAGAGCAAATTTAGAATTAAACACTATTTAACATTAGATTTGTACCTAAGGTTATTTCACTCATATGTTGGTTTATCTGGCCAATGGGTGAAGTTCATCACCCTTGACACCACTGGCACCATTCGCTCTGACCCCATCTTGATACGCCACTAATTATTTATCCAACACCTACACTCACAAGAGTCACAGGACACCATACAACAACATCGTAAATGGATGAGCTTTCTGTTGCCCTCAGCTCTCACCTATCTGCCCAATAAGAACATAAGATAGTAAAAGTCTTACTTGTGAGCTCCTCTGTAGGGACAGAATGTAGATTGACACCTAGCCTAGCTGCATAGTGAGCAGCGTACCATACCTATTAAAATAAACATGTTCATATCATGGAAATAAGAAATTGATTCACTGATCGATGCTTAACTGTATTTCACTTATATGAAGGCAATATACCAACTCTAAATAGCCACACTACCAAAAATGTGCATATTTTTTAAGCTGCTGGAAGAACCAATTTCCTCCATTGCTTAGTAAGTCTGTATGACTAATAGTGAGACTCACTTCCCATTAGTTAACCAGAGAACAAGAAATTAATCGGGTTTATTTAGAACATGAGATGATTTATAGGTTTTAATTAATCATCATCCGTGTGCTAGCATTATTCATTTTAGAAATGTAAAGGCTCAACTCATGAATGTAACATAACTGAAATAGGCTGCATATACTATTACTTCTTATTTCTGTTAAAATTATATAACCTATATTACAACAAATTGTTTCTTATCTTAACGTTAAAAAACATGAACTAACACAATTTTGTTGTATTGGCAGATTAATATAACACATTATATTTATTAAATTAAGTTAATTCCATGCAAACATTTTCTAAAATTACCAGTACTGTTTTAAAACATGATCTGTTTTGATATATGTTCTTGGCTTACTTTGAGCTCCTGCTTTGGTTCTACATTCTTGATAATAGTGAAGAATATATCATAACCATATTGATAAGCCACAACGTTTTGTTCATCATAATTCTCGGCTGGTCTAACAAACATCATCCAGTTACACAAGTTCTCATCACTGGTGTTAAAATATTTGCAATCTCCATTTTCCTTATCCAACTACAAAAAAACAAATATTGACAGGATAGGAGACAAGCAGCAACCAAACGCAGCGCAATATGACAAAGTGTGCCAATTTACAGTGCAAGACACCAAAATCAATCGGCTTCACATTGCTTCTTAGCTTTGAGAGCACCATGGCAACACAAAGTTCCCACAAATCACACACTTTAAGTTACTCCTATATATTTTTGACATTCATGAATTGAAATTTGGTATCTCATCAATTTATGTACAGAGAATGTTGAAATCTGTGAATTATTTAAAATTCACTATTGCTCACTTAAATGTTCAATTTCAAGAAAAATAGGTGTAGGAAATAAATTTCAGTCAATATAAGAGGTTAAACTATGTTCCCAACTTGATGGAATGACCCACATTCTACAAAATATTGAACTAGATTAATAAAGTTCAGTTTGAGAAGTGGTAAATAAAGGTCCTAAACAGGTTGTATTCTGATACAGCACACAATTACCTACTGTGATAAGTACTTACTCTGAGAAGAAATCTTGAATTTACCACCAAATCCCTGTTATCATGAAGTTCACCCACAAACGGCCCAAATTGGGTTTGTTTGGGTATTAAACGCTTCGCAAATATACCGAGCTCTGCACAGAAAGATAGGTTTCAGTTCAGATGATTACTTAACATGGTTTTATTTTCAGGAGGATACATGCTGTATGGAAGTGGACATAATAGGAATTGTTTCTTCATCTGACTGAAATGCTAGAGTATGTTATAATATGATAACAGTTTAAATTCCTTTTAGTGGTTATTGAATTAAATAATACTTTTTTTTTCAATATCTTAACAATATTTTCACAAAGTACATGACCATTATGTGAATTAGGATGTATTTGATTATATTGATGAGCTTCTGTGTACCTAAGTACTTTGACTGGTTTGTCGTACACCAGTATTAACAAAAGATAACAACATTGTGGTCACACATATAAGGCACTTGAGTAAATACAGCAGAAGAGTCCATCTTTGCAGTGTGCTATTCCATTTGTTCTATTTTGTACCTGGGATATCTTAACTTCTGTCAAAGGGGAAAATATAAAGCAGCATTTACTGTAAATTCAACTGAGGAAACCTCTGCTTTAATATTTACTTACTTTAATATTCTAATTAACCACCCAATGAATTTTCATGCTACATATCGTATTTTTTGCATCAAAATTTGACTTTCATCAGATGTCAGCATTGGCTTTTGATACATTGCAATTTTTATCATAATTTTACCTGAATATGTGTTTTATTTCCTTACCTTGGGTGTCCCCAAATCTGAATATCTGGAGGACAGGTGGCAGACTGGACCAAGCTCTGGACAGAACCATCTTATCAGGGACTTGGGTGAGTTTGTGAACAGGGCATTCACCACTGTATGACATCATACACTCTTCACACCCTTCAACAACAAAACGACCAGTTCAAAATAATTACATGTTTGTTTGTTCGATTGGGGTTTAACGCTGTACTCTTCACTTATATGAGGACAGACTGTCCACTTCAGACTGTTCCTTGCTTAAATACAGCGGAAAATCAAGGAAGAAACCTTGTAAAAACCACCCCCATGATTGCCGGAGACAAAATAATAACTACATGGCTCAAATGTTTATTTCAATTGTTTGTTTCATTAGAGTTTAAATCTTACTCAAGTGTATTTAACTTATATTCTACAATACTTGTTACAGCTAAATCCAAGAGGAAATCCGAAAACCTTGAAAAAACCACCCATGCGATAGCTGCGGTCCCCTTGTGTGACTCACCTATACTTGAGGTACTGGGAGACTCCAGCACATGAGCACTAAACCAAGTAATACATTAATATCATTTACAAATACATACTAGGCTGAACAGTTTTGAGACAAAGGTTTACAAGACTTAATATCTTACACATTTCGTCAATGTTGTATGGTTTAGGCATATAAGATGGAGCAGTCCTCCGTTGGTAGGAGTCAGCCTCCATATGGGCTATTCTATCAGACTTCCTCACCTAAAATATAAAATATTTGAAAAAAATTTGGTTGACAGTTTTCACATAGTTATGGCCTATGCTCTGAAGTGAACAGTAATACTTCAGCACATTGCAATAATTCTATTTCACCAATAGTGTCTCTTATTTTGATGGTTTAAAATAATTAATATTTAAGTATTATAGAAATTTTATTGCTTTGTGTGATTGGGGTTTAATGTTGTACTCAAGGGTATTTCATTTATATGACGATTGATTGTTTATTTCACACTGTTCCTTGCTTAAAAACGATGGAAAACCGAGAGGAAACCTCGTAAAAACCACCCCCGCTATTGCCGGAGCCACATCGTGTGACTTACTCATATACCTGTTGGCAACAGGGGGAACAAACTGATCATCTGTTCATTCAATAAAGTTTGTAGGCACCAACAACACTTTAGGATTGACATATTTCTAACCTTTCTTTGGTCTCCATCAGGCACATTTTCTTTATTTTCACCTTCCACTAAGTTCCCATTTGAAATGACCATAGAGGGACCAGGCTGAAGTTCGACAGGTACAAAATATCCCACATTTCCTGCACCAATAGATTGCTGGGCGGCAAGGGGCATGCTGGCATACTGAAGATTGGACACTGTGTACCCAGTTATACCAGCCATTTGATTGGCAGAGGAGAGATTTATAGAGGCTGTCACATGACCTGAAGGAGCCAATAAGATGCCAGACTGAGAGACATTGCTATGGGCAACGTGAGCCTGTTGGTCAGAGGGTGTGATGTGGTGACTGTTATATGGTGGGGGTGATATGTGATGGTGGTGATCTGAAAGAAAAAATGCAAACGATTGAAATGATATAGTTCTACAAATGAATTATAAGTTTCAAAATGAATCATGCGCTTGTTTCTTAAATATCAACATCAAATCTTTAATATAGCCTTCTTTGAGTAGAAATTAGAAACCGTATTTCTTACTCTACCTTCCTTAAATACTAAGGAAAGGAGATAGGAACATCGTAATATCTCTAAATATAATGACATTTCAAATAGATCAGCTTCCTGATGCTCTCAGCTCTGATAGCACCGAGGCAACCTGAAACTCCCTTCCAACAATCCACTTTAGTACACTGAAAGAAATCTTAGTGAACATACTGACAGAGCTGCTATCCACTGTACGATCAAGACCAGAGTCTATAGCTGAATCACTGGAGGATGTGAGTCCACTGGAGCCCACAGATTCCTGACTCAAATGGCTGGTGTCCATAGAACCATCCATCATATCATCGGAGGTGTTCACTGTGGAGCCCACCACTGTCGAGTGAAGTAAACCACTCTCATCAGTGTCTTCCATCATATGACCACGGTGACGAACTGGAAATAGTAAAAACAAATATAAATGCAACATTCATCTAATTTCCTGTTTTTTTTACACAGCATCATCTCTAATTATGTTATTAATCAATGTGTCATTTTAGTTTTTGAATTAAGCTTAGTACTTTGGATTAAGCTAAGTGAGTGTAGCTTATATCAAAACCTTGTTTTATGCAAAGAGGGCAAGCGGTCTTCCAATTTAAATTATGTGGTCAAGTTTACTCATATTTGAGTATTAATTTTCATGAGGTCTATATAAACTGAAAAGATCTACATATGATAAATAGAAGATATTAAATGAGAGATCCAGATCTAGGATAAATAGAAGATATTAAATGAGAGATCCAGATCTAGGATAAATAGAAGATATTAAATGAGAGATCTAGGACATCGATGGCCAGAGGTTCGGCACAAATAGAAACTACATCAAGACTTCGGTAAATGTAATATCTCAGATCACAAATTTTACATCCTATTAATATTTTAATATATTATATCCCATTATTCTATTTTGTTTAGAAATTGAAGCTTTTCTCATATTTTCATAACAAATTTGAATTGAATGATCGGTGTTTTACGTCGTACTTAAGGGTATTTCACTTTTATGATGGCAGTGTTTTCAAACAATAATGGACACTAGCATGTGAAGTGTCTCCATAATGTTGGAAAGTAAATTTTCCTCTAGTGCTAAGTAAAGACATCATTGCTACTCTCCAAACAAACTGCCCTTAGCCAGAGGGCCATCACAAATTTGACTACGGATTTTGTCACCAAAATTAATCATGACATTCATGGACAAGTGTGCAGATTTTTGTTATCGTGGAGCAACAGTTTAAAATGTTAGAAATTCGAGACAAAAAACAGGTGAGTTGAGGCGAATTGGTATTCAAAGGTGGATTATTTAAAATAATGGATATCTCTTGGTGATGCTATTTAATAACATGCAGTACTCAGAATTAAGTATACTTTTATACTTAATTTCAATAAATTAAAGAATTTATGTTTTTAAAATCCATAACAGCATGATTCAAATTTCTAAGTATGTATTATCAGCTATTCTGTGGACCAAATATGGCCAAATATAATGGCAATAGCCTAGCTAGATCTAATAGTTATTCTGTTAAAAAAAAACGTCTAAAAGTGGTCATTTCCTTCAGGAGTTTGAAATGGTGTTCGTGCATAATAATTTAGACGGACTGATGAAGGGATTTAGGAATCTTAGGGTTTTGTTTGTACACTGAGGTGAAATGCAGTACTTTCTCACTTCTTGCAGGTCTAAATGAACAGTGATTGGGAAACACATATAGATTTTGTGAGACACTGACACATGCATCAATAGTTCAGCAATAATAGTAATTTTTTTATTGAGTAATATTGTCAGACAAATTTTTCCTTAACAATTAGCATTGTTGATCCCTATGTGACCGGATGACATAACTTTTGGTTTCATTACCACTGTTATAACACTGTAAATGTGCAAATTATGTAATAAACTTAGATTTGGGTTAATATTTTTCTTATCTTATTATTCTCTTTAGCATAGTTTTTTTTCCTGCAAATCACTGAAATTCATACCTCTATGTCGTGGAAAATCATCCCCATCCCCTTGTGTTGTATCAGGTTCACCACTAGCACTATCTCGACGATGAGAGCGCTAACAAAAAAGAAAGGCAACTTTTAATGTTTTTTCTCAACCTGTACAGCAAATATCTTTAAGGATTATGGCATCCATTAACTGGCATTCACACTTGAAACACCCCTTTTTTCATATTTCTCATAAACAAAACAGATCTGACCAAACATTTTATCTCCAGCTTCTACATTAAGATAATACTGTCTGTTTAAACTTCCCCACCTAGACAAAGATTTCAGTGAATCTATGGTTGTAAGACAGAATGCTTTTCCATGGGTGTACTGAAAACACAATGTTTACAATAGAGTAATTGGTGCTCAGGGGTTATTATAAGACTGCAGGGGGGTTCGTGGCAGTGGTTCAGGTACCTTGTCAGACTACTCACCCTCCTTCAATGTTCCCAAATGCTTATGGGAGAGATTTTTACAAGTCTTTCTTTCAGTTTCCTCCTTATATAAGGTAGCATCAAAAGGGTACATTTCATTGTCGTATAAGAGAAATACCCTTGAGTATAATGTTAAACCCAATCAAATGAACAAACACCCTTGAGGCTGAAGAGTGTAATTCCACTAGTAAACAGCAATGCAGATAGGGAGAGCAATAATGTAAGGTGCTAGATTATTTTATAAGAGAAAAGAAACATTTGCAGTACTCCACCACTAATGAAGCCATGATAAACTTCAACCCAAACCGTGCTTAGCTCGAGGGCTGCTCACCTTTGAAGCCCGACTCTGCATTATTTCAGCTTGTGCAAAAACATTGCTTATAGAACTGACAGTCTGGTCTGTATCTCCATCCATAGTATGATCCACATGGGAGTGATGCATGTTGGGTGATCCTGCTGTGGTGCTGACCTCAGCTGTGGATGGGAATGCGACCAAGTTTCCGTGTGATGACACATGAGAACTGGATACTATCATCCCCAGTGATGTTTTAGGAATGGAGCTCGACTGGGAGGGACCCGCCTGGTAATCACTCTGACTGTGCGAGGGAACCTTAGGGACAACACATTCAGTTAATCGAGAAAGAAAATCTTATCATACCTGAGCTGTAGTAAAGAGGACTGATCATATATATACTGTGCTGCTCAATGTAAGCTTTTCACATTTATTGATTCTTTAAATCTTGTGTTATATAATGATAATGATACCTTGTGGAGGTATACTTTCTGATACTAGTTTTTATTGGTATAAACACAATTATTTTATGTGAATTGAACAAATATATTTCTTTCCTGTATCAATCATTACCTGTAAAGATGAGAAAGTAATCGATGAAATATGACAGCACCAAAAAGAACTGTATATGAAGGTACGGTTTCTAACTAAAATGAGAACTTTTTCACAATCAATTTCATTAACTTTAACAGATAAAGGAATAATGGAAATGGTCTGCTGATTACACTGCAGGAGCCTTTACAGGAGTTGGACTAAGACCTTAATTCCCACTCACTCAATTGTAAATATAATTAAATAGGCCTGGTACTTACGACTGCTATTAGAGGAGGTTGTGATCCTTCTGGTATTTCCCTGCGTACGGCCATTGTTGATTGGCTGACAGTCTGCTCATCAGGGGAGACAATCCTCTGTACAGCCACAACTCTATTATCTCCATCCACAGTCATCAGGTGCACAGGATAGGACTGCCAGAAGAACAAAATAATAGCTCAAATGTTAAAAGGAAATCCTTATTTTAAACTAAATTTTTTACACTATTGCAAGTCACTTTACTATTTTAACAGTGCTATTATAAATATAGCATTAAGCTTATGGTGAATTCATGAATTGATCTGCTGGTAGATTAGTTGATTGATCGATTGATTGATAAATCTTAGAGAATAGTCAATAGAACAAGCTGAGTAGCCAGCAGGTCCACCACTAGGGGCTTTTTTTGAAAATACATGTTCATAATCCCAGTCAAATCGCCTTTTCCTACTTTTGTTTAAGAACTATTTTTTTCTTCAAAGAACCAAAGAGTAAAAGTTATGGTGTTTATCACCAT
>JAQQZZ010126005.1:0-14158 GCA_030265115.1 Mopalia vespertina
TAGTTGAACAACTAACATGCTTCCGTGTAACCACAGCTAAAATGTGATTGGGACTTCATCTAAAATCAAATATAAAAAGAAACAAGAATAACTGATGCAGAGGAAATGTTGTTTGCTTGGGGTAACTAATAACTTATCTAATTCAAATGGCATTTGGAAGTTGGGGGAAATTTTAAAAACACCATCCTCCCTATTGGGGGAAACACCTTTGCATATCATCATGAATGTAGGCCAACATTCAGGTAACAAACCTCAGTGCAGAGGTTCATGTCTACTACTTAAAGACAATGTCTAAAATGATGTCAAAATGTTGTAACTAATAAAGGAAGAGGTGATAATACATAGGATAGCTTACTAATATGGTTAACTAACAACTAGATAAGGTCAATATAAATCAGGTTTGGAAAGCATACTAATATGGTTAACTAACAACTAGATAAGGTCAATATAAATCAGGTTTGGAAAACAAATTAAAGGTGATTGCTACATGTATTAACATCATCATGATCATTGTTTGTAAATATTAGTTTCTCCACACCTGTGTCCTGTTTTGACAGGTAAAGTATTGATTCCCCCCCTTCACCATGACCATCACAAGCCACCGTCCCCTCCCCCACCGGCCCTTTCCCCTTCACCCATCGGCATCCCACCCACCCTTGCCCTGTAAAAAAGAAGATTAGGAAGTGACTGAATGCAGAAATTGTGTTTTTCTAACTCTTGATGAAGTGTTTCTGTTGTAAGATTTTTCTATATACATGGTTTTGCATGTAAATAAAACAATCTATTTTCTCTGTGTATTTTTAGACCTGTATTATGTTTTCATAGGTTGTCTCCCTTTAGACAGATTGTCTCCCTGTGACTGGCCTGAATCTAAAATCTAAGCACTGATCATTTGAAACATACATGTACACTGTAGTAATGCTTTTATTCTAGTGTTATTATGTTTGATATTATTTTAACATGTTGTGGTTAAATAGTAGATATTCGGAAAGATTTGATTGATGATTAACATCCTACATGATGGGGATGTTACTTGTTCCTGTATTTGTGTATAGAATATTAGAACAAAGTAAAGAATTGTTAAATTCACAATAACAAGGGACAGCTGCAATTTTAAACCAATGACCAGGAAGTTGACGGATTCCTTCATGGTTGCATTGGTTGGTAACAATATTGTTTTGTTTTTCATTTTGTTTTGGGGTTTTTTCTTCTTTTTTACCCATGCTATTTTCTCTGATAAGATGATATTTTCTGATAAAACAAACATGTATTGAAAAATCTTAAATATGTATATTTTTGTCATTATTTTCAGAAACTACAAGACTTTTTCAATGAAATTTGTGAAAGTATATATGTATGATTTTTAATGGAGACGGATGCTCTTTTAGAGGACGTTGACGATACCCGATTGGCATTGCCGAGACCAATGACCTCTAACCGGCCGTCTGGAGCTAACGGAATTCTCTCAGATCGTGCTAGTATCCATAGCAGCACTGATGAAGAGATGCTAGACATATCTGAGGTTAACGCGAGGTCAGAGTTGGACAATGAACTGGTGGACAGGAGCCATGGTAAGTTGATTTTGGTCTGACTACATATCTTTACTTCACTGTGATACAATACTTTGTTTTAGTTGAAGAGTCATGCTAGCAGTATTGTAGGTTCAGGCCTTTTTTTAAACCCCAATCTGATTCCATATTATACTAGGAATTATCTCCCCTTATACTCTGTGACAATCCAATAATTTTTTAATTGAACATGTACATGTTCTAGTATAATTGAAGACGTTCACTGCCCAGAGTCAAATATAATTATCAATAGATTGATTTTGCTTCTGATCATTTTATCCAGTTCTTCTCTGGTAAGAGATAAGAGAACAGCTGCAGCATACTCAAAAACTGTTGTATAAAATTTGTTCTTTTCCCTGCTACATGTACTTTTGTTGGGTCTGTCCGTCCATTTGTTTGGATTTTTAATTATTAGTGTTTTTCATCAGGTGATCATTAAGGTTGGAGAACGCAAACCAAAAGCTGATCTGTTTGATGTGTCTTTGTTTACTGTCTTGTGATTGTCTGTTTTGTGATTATTTGTTACCAGTCACGTCAAAGATAGTTTCCTTCACCCTTTGAGCTGGGATGACATCATATATGTGAATATGTTTACTACGTTACATGTAGTTAGTAAAAGCCAATCAAACAGTCTAACCTGGGATTAGTATAGCGGGATAAGCAACATCGCTTCCAATCGAATAAGCGATCTGTGAACGTGTTACTCAGCTAGCCAGTTATGCATAAAATCACTTACTTTTAAGGCTATTTTTTGGTAGGAAAGCACATCATTTGTTGTTGTTTAATAACAATGACTAGTTAAAATAATATCTATTCGAAAGAAATCCATTTCTAATAAACTTGATCGCTGTATGGGTTCATAGCCTTTACGTTCACAAAACAGGTTACTTTCGCAACACAAAGCAAACTGCAGAGCCGCCATCTTGGCTGTATCACTTTTATCATGAACAGATGAGTAGGCTAAGATTCATGCTTAAATTCAGCTCTACAACACTTTTTGAGCGACCTTTCATTCATATTTCATGTGTGAATATGCTACTTACCTTTCTGAGTTTCACCATTAATTGTGTAATCTCATTTACTCGATAGAATGGAACAATGTGTGGCTGCCATAGGAACATGCTAGCCGAGTAACACATTCACGGATCAATGATTCGAAGGGAAGCGATGTTTCTTATCCCTTCATACTAATCCCAGGTTATACCAAATCAAACCCTGGACAGTTGAAGTATTTATTGCAATATTGGTGTGACTACTGTTCAGGGAAGACCAAGAAATAGCCAAAATGAGTCCTCTTGAATTTCAATTACATTGTAAATTGTGATCTTACAATTTTTTTTTCAGAACACCGCATATTATAGCTATTAATTTTGACTGTTTTCATTCACTATGACTAAAATAAAATAAGACCTAAATTAAAGATATGCTATTTACAAAAGAAATAATCGCATTGGGCAAATAATATTCCAAATTGAAGAAAAAAATACCAAACTTATGAAAGCATTTTTTATTGACTGGGATGATTGATTGATTGGGATCAATTTATGCAAGAAAGACAATTATGGATTTAAACTTTTGTTAGGGTTGGTATGTTTCCCTTCAGTTTTTAGCACCATAATTAAGCATGAATTTGTGAAAGTTTGTTAAAACCTACCTGTTGTAGGAATGCAATGAGCTGACAGGTGCCCCATTTGTCCGGTTTAGGAAGGTTGATATCTTTAAGGTATAGAATGAGTCTCTCACAGTCTTTTGGGCGGTACACCCGGCCTGTGTTTGTACTGATGACCATACAGGTCTGAGAGAGTTTCTGTAACACATGGGTAGGGTTTGTCTGTGCTGAACAATGCACTACAGCTACCTGAGTGGAACGTAACTGTTCAAAACAATGACGTAATAACAACCTGAAAACCAAATTTAAATCAAATAGGTTATATACATAAAAAAAATCTTCAACATGTCAAAATCACAAGTGAAACATGTGAAGACAGGTTATCTTTCTTTACCTATTTTATTGCAGAATTAAACTGGAAATTTGCAAAATGCACATGCATACAGGTAAACCTTGTAATGTGAGTTTCAATGAAACAATCTATGTGTGGCACAGATCATGTTGGGCTTTGATGTTGAAGTAAAGCAAGTACAATTCAAAGTCAATTTGTATACCAAGATACAAAGTCCAGATCACTGGACATTTTATGTCTACTGCCAAAAAACAAAAATGTCCTTTGAATGCAAACCTCTAAAAGCATAGAGGTTTGCTGAAAAACAATAATAACTTGTAAGGAGGATAATAAGTTTACCCTTTTCCACATCCCTCTGGCCCGACCAGAATGAAGGGTTGTCTGTTGTCGGCCTGTAACCAGGGACTGAAGTAATCCAAACATCGCTGTACATCTGTGGTCTGTATCACAGGTAAGCTGTTAGCCGTTCCAAAATTGTCAGTACTTAAACGCTCAGGTAACTGAATGGTAAATGGGAGGAATATCGGACTGTTGAAAGGTTATTCAGATTTTTCAGAAAAATATAAACATTCCTTCAAAAAACCTTGCATAAAAGGCTACATTTTTTTAATTTGCATAAAAATATCTATTCCCTGAAAAACTCTTGCATTATAAACTGTTTTATGGTTTTAGTTAAGTACATCAAATTTCAAAATGAACAGTTTACACATTTGGGTGCCCTCTGGCTAAGGACAGTTTGTTTGAAGAGTAGCAATACTGTCTTAACTTAATACTGGAGGAAAATTTACTTTCCAACATTATGGAAATGCTTCACATCTTGGTTGTGCTAGTGTCAGTTATTGTTAGAATACACTGCCATCATATTAGTGAAATACCCTTAAGCACAGGGTAAAACACCAATCAATCACAATTGGGATCTTTTTAATCTACCGGTAATTGTTGCTTTACTGGTCATTTAAACCCTGCTAAATCAGCTGAAAATGAATTTAACACACAAAATAACCACTCCACTGTTTTATTAAAGTTAATTTCCGAAGTTAGATGAATCAAAAATTTGTTCTGACTAACACAGAATATTAGTATCTATGAAATCAATCTTACACAAGTAAAGTACCAATCTCAGGCCATGCATACATTATTACATTTCTGGGGTGTATTTTTGCCAATACATGCTCAACAGTTACCATTGTATGAAGAACAAGCAAGACAATTCATTATAACCCCCAGCCTTAACAGAATTTACACGGTAAGAACTATCCAATAGCTGTAAAATCAAAAGTCCATTAAAAATAAATCACTAAAATATTGTAGAAGACGCCATCAAAAAGAGGATAAAATAAACATACTATTAATTCCAAAAAAGCCATCTGTCATTACATCGCCAGCTCAAGTCAATTTAAATATAGATTCTTAAAATTTGTTTAAAGATTCACCCTTAATGTGGAGATATTAATTACAACCAGAGTTCAAGATGTTTTACTATTTTTCTATACACTGAAAATATTACTTGTGCAATGAGAATACGGGACCAAGAAAAATGATTGAAATTCAATTATCAGCTGTAAAACACAAATTAGAAATTAGCTTGCAATGGACGATACATAGTTGCCCAGAACAAGAAGACTGGCAACGAACAGAAACATCACAGGACAAATACAGGACACTCACAGAACAATGCAAAGACATAACAAACATATCGGCTTCATGCTCAGAAAGCACCAGGGCAACAAGAAGCTCCCTCCAACCACCTGGGAACAAGAAGGCAAACGTTTAGTTTGTACCACTGATTTAACTACATACTTATAGTTATCTGTAAATCAGTTTAGCCTTCATTAAACTACACAGATTTCTTCAGCATGCCATTCAATCATCACAGGATACCTATAGTTATACTACATTCTACAGCTAAAGCCTCAAGGTTCGTCTAACTTACCACAAAATGATCAAGACAAGCTTCTGAGGCTAACCAGAATGGAAAGTATGAGGGTGATTGTATATGGCATAGTCCAGGCTAAACTAAAGGGTTTTAAAAAAAATAATGATTGTAGATTTTGAAGATAATTATTCAAGCTACCATATGCATAAGTCCGTATGGTACATCAAACCATGCATGAAATAAATCTATCCAAAAAAATCAAGCTGTTATTTTATTTGTCTACTTAAAGGTTTTGTTAGTAAGCATTTGAAATTGTAGTATCTAAACTATATAGCCTAATTTAAATAAAAGTGACAGAATTCTGTTGTATACTGCCTACCCCAGAATGGAGGGAAGTCTCCTAGCAAAATACAAACATATACAATGAAAATAAAATAAACCACTATGTAATAGTTGCATCGAGGAAATATTGTTAACACATTTTTTTATATTCTTCTGCTTAACAAAAACAAGCAAACTCAGATTTATCAGTTTCCTTTGTTTACTAAACAGGATTTCAGAAATATACTAAAACTGGTAACACTGTACACAGCTTTTCTGAAAAAATGGTGTTCCAACTTCCAAGTGTGTGATTTGCTGTGATAATATAGATAGATCTGACACATCATTTTTTTTTTTGGATTTTCTTCCAGAATCTACAGAACATACTGACATAATTAACCTCACCTCCACAGTATAAGGGACAAGACGTCCCGAGTTCTCATCATAATAACAGTTGAGAGGGTGTCGCCCATCAGGGACGCTCTCCTGAGTCCAGGAATATACCTGAGTAAATAACACAAAACATAATCCTGTAAACACACTAGCAAAACACCATTGATACATGTGCACTCAGTGTTGTTTTTTCATGAATAAGACCATCTCGACAAAAAGTCGATCCATATTCAGATTAATCAACAACTGCTTATCATTTTGAATCCGATGATAGTTCAATATCTTAGGACATTCTTATTATGTTAACATAATGACAATGTACAGTGGTAGGCTGTAGCAGCCAGTCAGGGTCATGGTGGGCTGAAGAATCCATGCACAGCTCTAACTCTAGCTAAATCCATACATGGGAAGTGGATTTAAAACCACACCTTCAACAAACTGCCCAAGATTGCTGTGCTTTATACTTTGGTCGTATATAAAACATTTTATCCGGACCATTTATCCTTTTACCATTGAAACAAATCATACACATGGTTAGTTTAGTGTAAAGGGAACATAGATACCAAATCTTTTCATTGTTTAAATACTAAATGTTTTAATAGCTGACTATCATTTTAAATATATAATAAAATTACCTCTTTGGCAAAGAGTTCTCTGGTTGGTTCATTGAGATTTCCTCCCAGGCCTTTAATTAGAGCCATTGTAAACTTGGTCTTGGTTTTAACATCTATCATATGTGAGAGTCCATTCATCACCCAACCCACCAGTGTAGTTTCCACAACATAGTCACTCTAAAATATTAAAATATGTAGCATACAAATAAAACATATACAACAGACCCAATCATCACTCAACGTACCAGACGAGAGTGGTTTCCACTACAAAGTCACTCAAAATAAATATAAATTGAAAAAAATTGCATACAATATACAATGCAACAGATTCCATGTTTGTTTGCTTGTTTGACAGCTGTAATTAATCCATACTTAATTTTTAAAAAACACAGCACTGCAATACAACAGAGTATATTTAACACACAATCAACTGTGGTAGTTTACACAACAAAGTAATTGTAACAAATAACAACACAGAAAATGAAACATTTCCACCCAACCCCCAGTGTAGTTTATACACTAAAATGCACATCACAAAATATATAAAATTTATAATAATTTCAGAACCAAAGTTATTGCGGATGTTTCATAACAAAACAATGCTTACATGGACTACACCTACTCTATGTAACATTTACCCTTAGGACAACTTCTTTGAGGAGACGTACTATGTTTGCTACAATGATGATTGCTTTGACATCCCCTACTATTTGTAAATAGCTCGGAAATATTGGCTCCAAATGGCATTGTCACAACCACTGCTCCACAGAACTATGACAAACTGCTTCTAAAAATGTCCATCCTGACAAATGCCACATGAAGCCAATGCTCCATAGCAATTGGTAGTCATATATATTATCATCAGAGCAGTTAGTATTAGTATATGAGTTATTTTGGTTCACAAAATTTACAGGCTGAGACCATCAAGGATATTGAACTCGTGACCCTTGGAGTCAGGCAATTAAATTGACATCAGTATGAAAATGGCTGCTATCTCTGCCAACAGCCGTTCACTAAAATAGCGTTGTTTGTTTGTTTGATTGGGGTTTTACCTCGTACTCAAGGGTATTTCACTTATATTACGACGGATTGTCCACTTCACACTTCTCCTTGCCTTATTACGGTGGAAAACTGAGAGGAAACCTCGTAAATACCACCCCCGCGATTGCCGGAGCCACATCGAGTGACTCACCCATATACCTGATGGTCAACAAACAGACTCGATCCTGTGAACGGTAAATTGGAGTAGGATAAGTAAGCGCACACCCTAACCACTAAGCCACGGCTGCGGGCCTTCACTAAATAGTAGCTTAATTATCTGGTGTCTAAGTAGGGTACAATCACTACCCATCTGACACAGCACCCAAAGCTGAAACCAACAAAATCATTTTTTGTGTCATATAAAAAGTGAATATCAACAGTATTTCTTGTTAATTCAAGATAACACAGATTCTGCTTCAGAAAATTCCAGTGTCTAGTTTGCGTACATTAACCTGCCCTCTGATTCATTATTACAAAAGAAGAAAATACTACTAGGTAACAGAAAATTCCTTGCTGCGCTGATGTTAGTTATCAGGTAATATGGTGTAACCTTCACGCTGACCTGTTTGAGCACCCAATCCAAGGCTGTATAGAAATGGTCCTCAATCCAACCAGAGACGAGGTCCGTGTCAAAACTCTGCTGCCTCAACCAGGAGGAGACCAAGGCCTTCACGTCCGTGTCTTCATCACTATAACACCATCAGAGAAATAGAATTGCTTCTTGGTGTTTACGGGTATTTCACTAATACAACGGTCATTTACTTCAACAGTTAAACGACAGTAACACAACCAAAAAGTGTGAAGTGGTTGGTAGGTTGAGAGAGTATGACTAAGATTGAAACGTGCTGCCTCTAGCCAGAGGGCATTCACTTTCCATGGCGGTGGCGTACTCCAACAGTATAAATCCATACAAACATAACCATGAATTGTGAAGTGTTTTGCTGTGTAAGAAAAGTAATGTTCTGCCAGTTCTAAGAGAAGACAGTGTGTCTATGGGACAAACTGCCCTGAGCAAGTGGCTGAGAAATCAGAGTGACAGTTATACTTCAGCAATTTTACAGCAGTGAATTTTATATGAATTTAACATATATTTGATATGACTGTTAACAATTGCAGATTGTTGAAAAAGACTATTTGAACGATTCTAGTAAACGCAACAACATAACACATTTAGCAATATGAAACGGCAATACTACTGAAAGGTTGTGGAAATTTGAAACAGAATTCTTCTTGCAATAAAAATTACTATTTGGTCAAGCAAATCCAGAGATTTAATCAGATGTTTTACCTGAGAAAGATCATGCCCATTCTGGAGATGGTGGCAGGTGATGCGCAGCTCAGATCGTGAGTCTCAAACAGGAAGTTAACGTTCGGACCAAACTGTATCCTCTCTCCTGATGGCATTGTTAAGAGGCGATTATCATCCAGTACAGAGTTCAGAGATTCTATCCACTCAGGGTCAATGTCTCCATCACAAATAATCCAGGACTGTACCTCTACAAAGACAGGCTAACATTCAGTCTTGGTCTTTCTACCATTCATCAGGAAGTAGGTTAAATACTTTAAGAAAATCTGTTAAATACTTTGAGGAGACACCAAATAAGAAAAATTAATTACAAGAAAGAGCCAATTATATTATAGTGTTATAAAATGCCATTTTCTTCATGTGATCAATCAAACACTATTATTTATTTAGGAGGTATAACCTTTAACACTATTCCGCAACAATAATTTTTTAATCTATTAAAATGTGGCTATTTGATGAGCTGTGTTTGGCCTCACCCTGTGGTTCTCTGACGACTTGTCTAGCACTGTGTGTCAGAACTCCATCAGTCCATTCTCTTGTGTCCATATCAATATGACCCAGTAACTACATAGATAAAAGGAAATGAAAATACCTATTAAGGAGAATTACACAACCTTATATTTAAGAAACGATGTTTAGATATAATACATAGTTACTCTGTGACAGATACATGCAAGTCACTTAAAGATCCCAAGAGATCACAGCTTTACAAAAAAGACAACTATAAAATATTTTTATAAAAACTACTAGTCAAATTAGAAAGAGAGCTTTGTTACCTGTGTCCTGGGCATGGCTTTAGGGTTCATGGTGTATTGCTTAACAACCTGGTTGATTTTAGCCAGGCCTAATCTCAGGAGACGCCACAAAGTAGACTTCCCTGAGCCACTAGGTCCAACTACAACTACACCTGTCCTCTGTCTCAACTGTTCATACAGCTCTAAAGCTTTCTTCACCTGGTAACAACAGAACATTCATTAACAGTTATTAGTTTACATATACCTTTCACTTTAAATGTCTTCATGAAAGTTGTACACCCTGAGCCACAAACACATTGAGCTGTAAGATTCATGAATGTCATAAAGTCTGTAATCCTGCAAACAGTTTTCAAATGGAGAATTACATGTAGTAATAATTCCAGCTTCCATATTGTAGAAGTTTTTACTACAATAAACAAGGACATATAGCTTTTGCCTGAATCTCTGTATATGCAATCAAAGTCCCTGTTCACTACTATCACATTGAAAACACTCAATGAGGCTACTTTGTGACACTTGAATGTTATCAAATGTAATGGTTATGAACCACAAATGCTTTGATTTAACACTGTTTATGTCAAGCAGTAAGTGATTCCTTCTGTCAGTTTGGCTTAAGTTCGAAAGCAAAGCTTGAAGTGAAGGCAGCTATGTTTCTTTACTATTACCCCGGGAGATATTTCAGGATTATACATCTGGCAAATTTGACAATCAAATAATCCCACATTTGAATGATAGATATCGAAACCATTTAAACCAGGATAACAAGGCCTGCCTAATGTCAAAATCAATTCATTTAAACTCCTTCCTTGCTGAAAATGGGATACATGTCTTTTAGTAACATCAGGTAACCCAGTTGCTGTGCTGTGATAGCCTGAGCCTTGCCAAAACACTGCTTTAATTCACTTTTGATAAGGTTGATAAGGCTGATCTAACAAGTAAGCCATCATATAAATTTTACATTTTATCATAAATAAATTTATAAATAAATAAGTTACCAATAAAATAAGTTAAGAATAATTATTTACCTGTCCAGGGTTAATCATTAAGTTGCTCTCTTTGCAAACTTCCCTAACAGCTTCAGCCAAAGTCTCATACTCTATATCTTTAAACTGAACATCGGGAAAGACATCGTGAACAAGAGCATCAAACCGAATCCCGTCAGAAAAGGTGAGTTTAGAGAGTGTGTTTATACGGAGAGCTTGTACCACAATCTTAGCTTCAGATCCTTTATCTACCTTACCTGAAAGAAAAATATCTTTGAGCTTCATACATATAGAAATCAATTCTGAAGGCTAGGTTCTGTCAATTTTAACAGAACGGTAAGAGCAAATAGTTTGATGTTTACATATTATTACACTAATATATTATTATTGGCATTGGTCAAGCAAGTTAAAAATTTTCCATAACCTCTGCTTGTCATACCCAGTAGAAGAAGAGAAACATGTCTTAAAGATAGCCCTTTCAAACTTAAATAAATTTCGTATTTGAGCTGTTTAGTACATTGGTCCTGTCACATGCACAAGGTCCACTGATACAGCTTCAATTGTACAACAAAGATGCAAGCATACATGTACTAGTTGTTAGTGGCTAATCTTACCCTGTGTTGCTTTGTTCGCTGCCTGTAGTAAGTTACCACTGCCTCTGAGCACAGTCTTTAAAGCTCGGAGTCCCCAGTCATAGTGCTGCTGAGGGGTCAACAACTCCCTATAAACACACGCAGATAAGTCAATCTAATTTCTGTTTTCATAAAGACTGTCCTTGATATTTTACGGAAAAGTTACAATATTTAAGTTCTTTTTTATTTTATTTTTATATTACTTTAAGCAACCTCATCACCATTAACTTAAAATGTTGAGTACTTCAAAGAACTAAAGTCATGGGAGACAATGTTTAGTTTATGTTTTAATGTTGACTTACTTGGAGAGGTTAAATATGGCCACCAGTTTCCTTCCCAATTCTCTGGCATGTTTAAACCCTTCAGAAAATAGAATGACCTCAGCGATTTGTTCATTGTCAGGTTTGGACATAGCAACAGGTCGGAATAACTGTTTAAGATTGTCAGGCAGTTTCTGTCGGCCTCCATAGCCTTTTCCTGCTGGGTTCATGGTGATGAAGATCCCAGAGTTGTGGTCAATATTCACCTGTGAACAACAACAACAATGATGTACAAACTGGAACCATTTGCTTCATGTTGTAATTTATTTACTGAAATAATTTTTATTTAAAATCAATAAAATAGGGAATAAAATGCACACATGTGTACATAAAAAAATCAAAGCACACACAAATTGCCTGAATTCTAATAATTTATACAATCTGGACATGAAACAATTTAATTTAAGTTTTTAATCAAATCTAACAAAAGAAATGTAGTTAGATTACACTTTGACCACTGATCATTGTACAATAAAAGTTTGCTGAAGACTTACAATCCTGCTGAGGAGTTCTGCAGTGGGAGCTCTTCTCTTGATAGCATCCTGAATAACCTGGATCTGCATGGAGACGGCTGATAACACAGCCTCTTCTAGACGATTGAACTCATCAAAACATCCCCACGCTCCACACTTCACCAGGCCAATAAATATACGGCCCATGGATTTCACATCAATACCCTATGAGAGATAGAAGTTTAAACATTGTCAACTCCCATCAGATAATTTGAAATGATGATACATTTTTTAAATAGTCCAATGTAGCAACCCGATTCCCTGATAAGAATATAATATAATGTTTAATTCGGGCTATGTTATTAGTGATGGCGGTTACAGTAGCAAAGGTTAAATTCACTAATATGACAAAGTACCAGCCCTCATTGTACACTGTTATCACCAGGACACCATGACATGACCCCTAACTGACAAAGAAAATGAGTGAAACCTCTGTATACTGATGTGAAAAAGAATTCAAACACAAATATTTTTTTATTTATTAAAAGGGTCTGTTTACACATTCTTGGTTTAAACAAAACAGCAGGAAATATATTCACTTGAGTATAGTGAGTTTTCTGGTATATTCTGGGGTCAGTATTCTATGGGTTCTAGTGTACTCAGACTATAGGAAAGAAATGCAACATCTAACAATCCGACATTTCTGGTTTACTGCTACAAGTATTCTGCATGTAACTTATCTCAATAATCCCTTACCTCGTCACAGTTGAAGACAAGCACCTGTCGCCCAAACAAACCCCCAAGAGCTTTCACTGACTCAGTCTTCCCTGTACCTGCTGGACCATATGGGTTGCCTCCTAAACCCATGTGCATACCTGTAGACAAGGTGGTTAAATGTATAATATTTCTACACAGTAAATAATACAAAAGTACATCTAATTATTTAAATCTGATCAAAGAGATGCAGCATCTAAGGCATTCACTCCAACAAACCGTTGCAATCATTAAAATTGATCTTCTAGGAGTTTAAAATGAAGATGAACATCTGAAAACATTAACTTTTTCCATAGCAGTTTTGTTCAGAAAGACCGTACTCCGAATTTAAACAAAACGGTTGGAGGTTAAATTTCTTTCTAAGAACTCTGACTTATGGTCAACAACTGTCTCCCTCCACCAGTTAATAAGCTTGAAAAAAGTAGCATTATTAGAATCGAAAGCCCAATAATGCCACAGGTTGTAAATGTGTCTGCTTCGTCCATGCTTTAGTACACAAGTTATTAGCTATAAGACACATAACTTACCCTGTGTTAGTGTCAGGTAGCATTTATCAGTGAGTGGTGTGTGGACTAATTTAGCTGCATTCCCCTGATACTCATAGGTGTATTCAAACTCTGCATCTACCATCCTCATTACACAGAGACCATCTCGTCTCTGGTAAAATCTATAAGAAAATTTAAATCAAAATAATGTTCAGAAATACAGTTTTTTTTTCCAAAAAATTAACCAGAAAACAGAGTAAATGACAGTTACCCATAAAGGTGTAATGATACATTATCTATTCATTATTTGAAACCAGATACCCCAAAAACTAACGTGTGTGAGACTGTGTGGAATGCTTTTATTAATATGTTACAGTAAACACTAAATCTTTGGCTCAATGTTACAGGATATTGAAGGAGATATTCTAACCCTCCACGGGTTACGTGCCGTGCGCAAATATACATAACAAGGAACACAGCTCAGCAGTCTTAATAAGACAACTATGCCGTTCCGACTCCCTCCCTTCACAGACTCGCACTGCATGAGCATACCAAAAGTTAACATCCATCTCGAAGACAAAAACAGCCTATTCTTTAAAGTAATAAATTTATTATTCCGTAAACAAACTTGTGGTGTTGTGATATTTTCAATTCCCAATGTAAACACGTTACATCCC
>JAQQZZ010126016.1:0-28701 GCA_030265115.1 Mopalia vespertina
CCCCTGGTTTGCTGATTTTTTAAATACATAAATGTGCCTTGGTGAAAAATAAAGCAAAATTGCTTTAAAATACAAACTTCATTGATTATTGGATGTCAAAATCAGTAGCAAAATTCAAATTTAGAGGAAGACTGCAAACAATTTGGGCAACCTATAAATAGGTCCTCCTAAATTAAGTTTGCATAACCATGGGGAAACCTCATTCTGATCGTTCTCCCCAACAGCACAGGCCTGCACGTAACAAAACACTCTGTTACTGTATCTACAAAAAGAAGTAATTTTTAGGGTTCCAATATAGGCCCTCAAATTCAATAAATAATCCAATATTTAGCTAATAAAAATTCAATAGTCAATATTTTATCCAAATTAATTTTAATATCAGATTTCATTTAAAATACTATGGATTTTAGGACATCAAAAGATCTTCAAATTGTAAATTTATTCAATTTTAGTAATTAAAAAATTAAATTTGAACATACCCAAGAAAATGACATTACAATTTACTATTATTCTCTGAGATAATATTTTGTAAGTGACATAAGAAACGTGATTTGAAATTTCCATCACTCATATATATACTTGTACAAAAGATGAAGCGCTGTCTGGTTATTAAAGGGCCAATGATCTGAACTAGGCTGTCAGTTGTAGAAATAACAATTGTTTTACAACAGAGCTTTTATATAGAAATTCTTATTCAGGTTTTGTTTTTTTCTGTTTTAAAGTCATTTACAATCGTTTAAAGTGAAATATCTTTGAATAATATATTAACCAGTTACATGTAAATATCTTGGCCCGATTCCTCGAAATGCTATTAATTTGATTCTTTATAAGATGATTTCAGTGTTGCGCGTTGTTGAAGGTCTATCTCTAGCGACTAATCTTCGTTTTCAGACAGCATATGACAGTTGTATCATGTAATACAGCTCCTCTAGTTGGTAGAAGCTTCCTTTGCCTGTGGGGATGTGTCTTGTGTAATATGGCTCTTGTCATTTTTATGTGTTTTTGCTTACTACATGTACAACAAGGCAGTAAGCATGGCAAGGTGTGATGCTTGCCTCGGTGAAAATTATTGTTAGCTGACACACGATCGTTCAAGTGAAATAACATTAAGTATACTATTAAGTACAACCCCAAAGAAACTAAGAAGCAAATCTTTATTCTCAGTAAAGAACTAGGCTCTCCCTACTTATTTATTTATAAGTAAAATGCTGCAGTTCGCAGGAAGGGTGAGTTTGGAAACCTTTAGAACTGAACTTTCCAAAAGACCAGTAACAGGAAATTAATGACTGAATGACAGTCAGTGTCCTGATCGAATCAGATCTTAATTTTTGAAAAGTTATTGATAATTTTATTGAATATCCACCTTATGTGAAATTTTAAAGAAAACAGAATTTTTCTCACAGTGAGGATTGATTGAATTTTGATTCCTGTTCCTTAAATAACAATGTTGCCTGAAACCCATAGAGTAGTTGGTAGTTTCTCATTTTCACAACACTGTCAAAAAAATAAAATGCCATGTTTTGATTTTTGTTATGAATTGCACATTCATACTATTACTTGTAATGCGAGGACTTTGATGCATTTTGGTGGATGTCTTTAAAAGGTGCTGAAGTAAAGTATTCCTAAAAGAAAAATGAAGTACATGTTAAGGATTTATATACATGTATGATTAAAAAGACATCACAACCGTACAGATTTGTCTCACCAGGTGGCCATACACCAGAGTGTAATTGAAGAACAGTGTAAAGGGAGTTAACTTTTAAGTCAAAGAAATAGCTTTGTGTGTAGGTCTGAATGTTCAATTTATCAAAAGACGGATGAGGCCTACATCACATGGTTGTCTACATGCCGATACATGCCGAGTTTATTTATATCTGCATTCTTCATAGGATACATGTGCTCAGCTAGTATTATAACCACATGCTACAACCATGCATCTGATAATTAACATCATTTATATGTCGTAATGTATTAAATATGCTTAAGTAAATAGGAGTGCCCCAGGGAAGTCATATCGATAGGATTTATCAGAATCGTACGCTCAGTGTGCCTGATATTGATCCACTTGCCTACTACTTTTGTTACCATGACGACACTCTCCAGTGGGATCGAGTTAAGCAGCATAGACATGCCACTCGACCCAAAAGCTGTTGGAAAACATCTAACGCTGGCACCATACCGGTTGACACGGCACCAATTAACAAAATACTTAGGCTGGTGATTTTTGAGCCGTGCTCTTCAGTGACCATATAATAGCTGGATTTTAATCGTTGTGTAGGACCAATGCTATGGTCAAGACTGGCAGAAGCTAATTAAACTGATTTGATAGCTATTACTGGTTAAGCATTAGAACAAACCGACCTTATCTTATTCCTATATGTATACAGCTTGTGTGTGGGAGTTAATGTAATGGTTACTTTTGTTAGCCAGACTGGGTAATATGTTTTGACATGTAAATAAATGGCTCCTCCGCATATAGATTTTGTCAGCTTAACAGTCATCATAGATGTAACAAGAGACTTCCTACTGCTGAATGAAATCCATTGGTTTAATGTCCTGGGGGCGGTTGCTCAAAGCTCTGTTTAAAAGCCTTATGACTGGTTAGATGATTTGCCCCATAAAGAAATTAATGTCACCTCTTAATAATAATTTTCTGTTATGCTAACAGGCCATAATCTTAACAGAGCAATGGTATGCAGGTGTTCTCCGAGTTAAGGTTGCTGATGTTAAAGTTGAGATGTTCTGTAAATTTCTACACAATTCTTATTGAAAAATACCTCCTGTGGATGACAAAAAGTTTTTTTCCAGTAGTGCCAATGGTGGTTTCCTCCACCTACCAGGAAGACGGTTTATCAGACCACAAGCATCAGATCAGGCATCACGCCACAGCGTAGCTGAAATACCGCTGAATGTGGCATAAATCAATAATCAATCAATCAATCAATCAAATCAGGCAATTAGTTAAATTGCATTTTCTTAGATTACTTTAATATTTACAAACTTGCAGTTGAGTGGTTTTTTTTTACAATAATCTGTATGTCAAGGATGTGTGTAATTAAAATAATATATGTACTGAAGTTTATGATCATTAAAGGAAATTACAATAATATTAAAGAGCTGTATAATTCACTGCCCAGGTGGCTTGTATATTTTTCTCTTGTCAAGTTAATATGATGCTGACATTAATAATCGTAATACCTATGTCATTTGTATAATTTTATTAACAGGAATAATGAAGAGTAGTCAATGTAATGACTCATACATACATACATACATACATCTGGCACATGTATGTGATGTATTTGGAGTTCAATTTACACCTTGCAGTTGAGACAATACAATGTAAGGTCTGTTTACCTCATGGTCCTTGAGTTTTGATTAACACATGCAGGTAGGAAAGTGTGTTAATATATTCTATTATATAGGAAAAAGCCTAGCTTTTGTTGTATAGGAATTAACATGTGTCGTTAGCTGATGGTGGTTTGGGGTGGTAATTCCAATGGGGCTTCAAACCGCTATTGATTTTGGGCAGTTTGTACTTGTACAGCACTGGGCTTGGTCTATCTACACTGCTCAAGGTTTCAGCGGAATCAATATTCTGTTCTGAGAGAGTCGGCAATTCGTTGTGTGTCTGACGATGTTTCCACATTGACTGCTGTTGAGAACCAAGCCCAATCGTCGTCAAGCTTTGAGACATCCATAATTCCATTGTGGCTGTGTTGGAGCATCACTGGTATTCCCTACTGCAGGGGTTTTGCTGTACAGTTAGTATAAGGGATTCCACTATTAGTCCTCGAGGAATAGAACCAGTGGGATTGATTATCATAAATTATCAACCGTCTTATGATTCGGACATGGAATTCTAGTGTTGATGAATAGGCTTGGCGGCCATGGTTCTATCCAGTAAGGTAGGACTATTCTCCGCTGGTTTTTTGCTGTAAAGATGAACGTATACCATTAGGTTTTAATTCTTGGTTGGAATTTGAGGAGATATTTACATGGTTGTAGCTACATGCACTGCATACCCACATGTTCTTTATGCTTTTTTGTCACTACATGTACAAGTATCCTATCTGCTCTCTAGTTTATGTGCCTGTATTTATGTCCTCAATTGAGAGTATAATTGGTAAGTTATGTCTTTCATTTGCATCTGACAGTGTAAAACATG
Source organism: Mopalia vespertina (assembly GCA_030265115.1). Taxonomy (NCBI): domain Eukaryota; kingdom Metazoa; phylum Mollusca; class Polyplacophora; order Chitonida; family Mopaliidae; genus Mopalia; species Mopalia vespertina. The sequence goes on from JAQQZZ010126016.1 coordinate 4,169, forward strand.
TCGACAACAGGACGACAGTGTGCCTTAGTGGGAAACATCTAGATGACATGAGGATACTGTGTGTTCAGTAATGGTTGCCATGGTATATACGTTGTATGTAAGCTAAGATTGCCTTGTGAAACGGACAGATGTGACGTTGTTACATTTGTAATGTATGTTCAGGAATGTTACTTAACTAGTAACTTTCATGATTGCAAAATGGTTTACAAGATGAAGTACATACGTGTACATACTCATACATTTGAATGTATACTACAGACAAACAAGCATTGTCACACGAGAGACAACATCACATGCTATCAAAGCATAGGTAGATAACACCTAACAATATATCCTGATGTTTTTGGTATTGATTCTGCTTTAGTTGGCGTGACATATTTAATTGTGGTCAGACTCTCATACCTGGCTAGTCTGTTTATACAAGAATTCCTGGTGTATGCCTGTAAGATAAAATACATGCAGCTTTGCCTCATGCTGTGTTTAGAATATGTTTGGATCTATTTTTGTTCGATTTTGTTCTTTCACTGTTAAAGATTTAAGGAAATTGGTTACATTGAACTACAGTCTTGCCAAAATATTTAATTTAATACAGTTATTTTTTAAAGCTCGATTTCCATTACCCCCCTGCTAAATGTTATTACCACTGTTAGGACATAACCTTGTCTCAAAATGATTAGACCATTTGAATACCCCTGTCGTCTATAAATCCCTGGCCTTGGTATCACTGTGCTAACGAGCTGCACAAAGTGTGTATGTGGTAGTGTCTTGCACAGTACATTTGCACCATTTTGTTTTGCATCCTTTGATTGTCTTTTATAATCTTGTTTTTTGCTGTCAATGACCTAAAAATGTGGACATTTGTGGAGATGGGATAACTTTAAATCAATGGCCATTGTCCTGGTCTCACTGTCATGAACTGGTCTGTTTTAGAAATAACTCCAGGGTGCTCAGCCCCTGGATAATTTTTCTGGGATCCCTTTTTTGTCTTTGAGGCCATTTTCTACTTACTAATAACCTATGGGTGAGTTTGTCTCCGACATATTTTCAAGTTTATTTTTTTTAAAATTATGTATCATTTATATATTGATAGAAATTAATCAAATCCCCTTTGGTCAGTTTTGTTGTTGAAAACAACCAAATGGTTTCACACATCAATTGATAAATGTTTTCCTACATCTACAGTTATCACATGGTGTGCACATTTGTTAAATATTTAATCTTATATGTATTCAAATTTGAGTATGAATAGTCCTGAAAATGTCCTCTGTCAATCACTGGCCTCTCAGGCTGGTTTACTTCAGAACATTCTGGACAATGTCGCCACCCAGACAGTGACACCAGGTTGAGTTCAAGGGTCGTTTGCTGGAAGCAAGATTACATGATCTAATCCCGGGAGTGATGATGTCACACCATATTAATAGCCTATCTCTATTCATAGATTATTCATTTAATCTGCTATCAGTGGCTATTTATCCTTGGTGAAACTGAACCCAGATGTTCTTTAAGCAAATGCTGACCAGGGATCCAACTTATGGATTGGATTGATTGGAATTTTACCCCATACTTAAGGTTATTTCACTGATATGACGGTGTCACAGCATGCTAGACCAATGGGTGAAGGAAACAGTCCTCAGTCCAGACAATTGTAAGACGAAATACAAAGACATAACAAACTGATCGCTTTGTGTTGCCCTTTAGTTTGTGAGAGCATCAGCACGCAGTCCAACAGTATAGCTACACTAAAAGTTAACAAAATGTGAAGTGCTTTGATCTGTTGAGAAAGTAATGTTCCTTCATTGCTAATTGAGCTTGAAATATACTGCCCAATTTGTTGAAAGATAGTTTTAGTTTGCATTTTGTGTCTCATACCATGTCTAGTCATTGCTTGTTGCCAGTATCATGCTAGTGTTGTTTCTGTCAACCATTGTACAGGCCCGCAGCCGTAGCTTAGCATGTATGCTTACTAATACTACCTGGATGTACTGTCCACGGGTTTGAGCCCGCCTATAGACCGCAGGTTAACGAGTGAGCCACAGGATGCTGATCCCGCAATCTAGGGGTACACATGTTCTTATGAGGTTTCCTCTTGGTATTCTGCTATTTTTAAGCAAGGAACAGTTTGAAATGGACAATTCGTTGTCATAGAAATGAATTACCCTTGAGTTTGAATAAAAAAACAAATCAAACAAACAAATAAAACATGTAGACATAAAACACATCTAATATTAATTATATATTAATTAAACATTTGACTTTATTCCAATGCCATGGAAATGTGTCTTACATGATTCAGAATGATAAACAAATAGATTTATACTGATAGTATGTTAAGATAACCTTGCAAATTCTTAAATATATATAGATAGCTTTAGAATTTTTAAATTTTGTTTATGTTGTCTGGAAAATAATGAATTTTTTTTATAAGATTAGAAAAATTATGGAGCGTTGATCAATTCTTTAAAATGTTGAATATTTTTAAATTTAATTATTAAACTTCTTCAAGGCAACTCAAATTGTACAAATATTAGTTGATCCTATATTATAAGGCCTGCAGTAGTTTTTGTGCCTACATTTGTCTAGACAATCAATTTAATGGATATTTTACATAAACACATTACACATGTAGCTTGCCATTTTATGCAAACTTAACTGTGATTGGCCTGACAGGTTTCCCAATGTTATAGGCATACAACCATATTATGTCTCACTTCAATGCAATCTGTTGCTTCCAGAATTGTCTTATACTTCAGTGTTTATTGGTTCGTAAAATCTATTTTTTTTCATCTTGTGCTTTTAAAAAAAACTGATCCAGTTGTTTTGAAACCAATGTCTCATTTTCAATACTAAAATATTTGTTTATGGTTATTCAAGCATAAGATGAATGTCATTACTTCATACATGTAACTACATGTACACATTTCATGATATTCCCGATTGGCATATCATGTATAATAAATTGTCCACTTAATCTAGCTATTCTATGATGCTTTGAATTCATGCATAATCAATACATGTTTGTGTTTCTGAACATCTCTTTTATGCGACAAAGCTTTGATGAAAATCAGTGATTGTTTAAGCTGAAATATCCCAGAGCCACTCAGCATGTAACAGTAACTGTTTACTGAACCAGGATGCTCAACAACTCATTTGAACAAAGTATAAACAATTTTCTTCCTCCATAATGAATGCATCTCCATATAAAGCTTGCATAAACACTCATCTTTAGGGTTTCCGGCTGCTTTAAATACTTCATAGTGAATCTCTATGTTGGGAAGCTATAACCTCGAATGACAGAAATCAATAATGGGTCATTTATACTGGAAGGTCTTGCTGGAATCATGAATGTATAAATACAGAAATATCCTATATCTACAGTGTAATTTCTATCCACTTTATTATCCTACATTTCTAACAAAAAATGTATCTTTCAAGGTTTTCTAATAGCAAGACCTAATCAACTACAACTCAGGAGTCTGGAGTTAAAAAGCATCAAGATTTCTCTGAAAACATAAATTTGTCTGTTTACATGCTGTAATATTGTCACAACGAGCAAAAATGTAAGCATTCTTCCTAAACGAAATTTTAGGTGATTTACAGTAAATGTGTTTTTCTTAAAACTGGAATATACAAATTCAAAACTGTCTCAACTATATTTTGTTGTTTAGTACAATGTCTCCTTTCGCCAAAAACAGCATGAAAAGGGGGAAAAAATGTCTATTGTTTCAGTATGCACATAGTGCTAGCTTATTGGGGAGATGTATGTCATTCTGTAGTGTATCTAATAGAACTTGTCTCGACTAATCACTTCCATCACAAACTACCGCACTAATCACATGCTGGAAACAACAGTAAGTGCAACTTGTTTACATGTAAAGGAGATAGGGAAACTGTAAAAATTGGACACCCAGTTACTTAAAAAGTAGGCAAAATGGCCATTTTGGACACCATACTTTTGATTTCTGCCTAAACCCCTGGTTCTTTTCATCATGCAAATTAGTATATACATGTACCCTCTTGACACCATGTTGGGCCCCAGTCTATTGGACTGGAGAATCCCCATCAATGTAGGCCTACTGTACATGTTCAAGGCTGTCTGTCCACCTTGTGTCTAAAGGAAGTCTACTGGTGTCTTGAGAAGACAGCACTATGGTTTTATGAGGCTTCTTGGCAGTTTCTGACCAATACAGTGACAATGCAAAGTCATTATATAAGTTAACGTCTTGAATATGATGTCAACAACCTATTCCTGTTGAGACCTTAGCTGTCATTGTTTCAACATGTTCAATCTTCATGTACATTTATTTAAACAATCCCTGTTAAAAGTTATACATGTACATAGTCTCTGTATTTGATACATGTACAATAGTACAATTACCACAGACACCATTAGCATAGTAGTTTTCTGACTTATAGCTTGTTGTGGTTTTCCTTACACTACATTTGACATGTATATGAAATTTTTTTGCTAATGTCTTCCTGATACTCAATGGACTAGTTCTTTGTTAATCCTTTTCACTTGTGTAAGATTTTCATATCTTATCCATTGTGATTTTGACTGTTGCTATAGTGATAAGTCTTAACTGTCCTATATTAAACTGCTTTGACCATGTAACATTCTTGTTGGCAGACGTTTAACATATACAAGTACGATGACTCTTTGGAGGAATAAGGTACATGTATTAAGGTCTTCAAGACAAGAACATATTAATGATGGTCTTCATTTTTGTGTTTTTTCATTATTTATGTTATTTTCTAAAACAACCTCCTGTTTACATGTTTTTAGACACGGTAGTGAATCTTTTGCTGCTCAGAAGACAATTACATTATGACAGTCCTAGTCCACAATACATTTTATTTGTTCTCAATGATGACATGTTAACTTTATTAACATTTAACGGTGTAAAATGTCTGAAAAGCTTTAAGTTGGTGGACCAGCAACAGGTGTAAAGAACTGGTTTGTTAATATGTTCTCTTGTTTCTCACCTACAGACCAGTGCAAATTTTTTTTGCCTGATATTGATTTTTATTTATTGAAATCATTTGTATATAAATAATTTAGGTTATTTCAGTTTTCCTAAAGAATCATTACTAATGGACAATTTAAATACCAGACCGCAGGGCAACTGGTAATACACCCAATCATGACAATGTCTAAAGGGTTTAGTTTTTACCTACTCTAAAGAGTATTACTATTAACAAGTTACTGCAGTCTAGCAATATGAAGTAGGCTCATTGCACTGTGGCTGTAATATATTTTTTTTTTCTTTTTTTTTCTCTAACACCCGGGTCTATCTGCCCTGATGCTCTCTTGATGAAGATACCCTATAAATTGACAAGATGTGTTCAGCTCCATGTATTGTAGCAGGTGCTTGTCTTGTGAAATCTCAAAATTGTTTGTTACCAGGGATGTGGCAATGGCAATGGCACTAACCTGTGGGTGGTTGGAGGGAGCTTCACATTGCCCTGGTGCTCTCAGAGCTGAAGGGGAACAGGAAGCCGATCTGTTTGTGGTTTCTGTATTGCGTCCTGTTATTGTCCTGAATTTGTTCTGTCTTGTCTTTGTTTGTTACCAGTGGTGTCGAGGGTGGTTTCCTTCACCCATTGGGCTGGTACATCGTCATATAAGTGAAATACCCTTGAGTACGACGTTAAACCCTGATCAAACAAACAAACAAACAAACTCCCACTAAGCTGGACACGGACATAAGAATGAAATTAACATTTTCATGTTTGATGCAAAACCCAATTATAGATCAAAAAAGTCTTTTAAATATTTATCAATATGAAATATTGATTAGTGTAAAGATTTGTTTGTTTTTATGTTCTTATTGTGATAAGACTAAACCTGCTGATTGAATACTGGGCAAGGTTGTTGAAATTATATCTTTGATAAATTTATCGATACAGCTTTCATTTTATAACCAAGAGTGCTTTTAATGATCATTTCACAATTTCCAGTCTCATGTTTGTTGTCTTTTGTGATGAACAGTTAAGGATTGAATTGACAATGCATGAATGTGTCATATAAAGTTTGATGTATCGGTATCATTCTTTCATATCATACAGGCATGATAGAAAAACAAAGGTTTATTGTGAGTAGTCATCAAAAGCAGATGTTTGCTTGCGTCCATTCCATTAGGAAATTTTCAGAAACTGTTTCTTTCCAACTTAAAAAGACTACTAGATACAAAAAAACTCCTTTGGAACCAGAGTATCCAGCAACATGATTTCTGGCACTAAATAAAGTGTATATTGGTCTGTTTCCTTTCCATTGGCGTACATGCTGGCAAATCTCTCTTAGTACCTGATGATTATGTTCTCTCTCTATGTATAAATAAGGCAAATGTTGGTTACTCTAATACATTTTGCTAATACACTGGCTGAAGGCAGTATTTTTTAAGCATTTCACGTTGTCTTTACTTAGTAAGCAGACTAAAACACCTGATATTTTGTGGCTGTGTTGCTGTGACTTTATGCTTAAGCAGAACATCACTGTCATATAAGTGAAATAACTTTAGGAGCTGTGTCAAACATCCCTCTTTCATTATCAATGAATATATTATTCAGCTGTAAATAAAATTTTATTGGAAATGTAACGGTGTCTTAAAACTAAAGACATTTTCTTCTTGTCTGTTTTAGGATGAAGAAGTGATGTGTGTAGATTAGCTATGAGTTTATCCTTTGATGAATCGTCGTCGTTGTATGTGGACCCTCCCTCTCCTCCCAATGGTGAAAAAGAAGAAAATTTTGAAAAGAAATCATCAGAACATGACAGACTTTCTCCTTCTTCACCACCACTCCCTACTTCTTCAGTCGCAACATCTTTCTCTTCTCACCCACCTGGAAAACATAAAAAGTCCTCAAAAGGTCTAAGTGGCTTGATCTCAAGAGCAAAAGAAGGTGCAAAGAAGACAAAAGCTGTTCTCAAACATCCAATATCTAACTCACCTTTGAAATCTCCTTCAAAATCCGCAAGCAAAAGTCTATCCAAAGTTTTAGCCAAAGCTGCAGGAAAGTCCTCCTCGAAATCAAAATTCCCTCATTCCCCAGACGAAGAGTTTGATCCAACTTTACCTCGAGAAAAAATCGACGAAGATTCAGAAGAATGGAAAGCTTTTCAGGAAATGCAAGAAAGGATCAAACAAACAGTACAGAAAACAAGAAGTAATCTTACTAAGCTAGCCTCAACTACTGTCGCAGACTCACCAGATGGCAATGTTAAACCAGTGACCAAACCATCTGGGGGGTCCTGGGTAAGCTTTGAGAAGGGGGAAGCCGAAAAAGATGATAGGTTAACAGAAATAGATATAGATGTTATTGCCAATGATCAGTTAGATTTGTCCTGGGCTGCATATGATGATAATTTAACGGACTCTGATTTAATAGACACTGGGAGTGATTTGCTTCATCTGGATGTGACTCCCGTTCCTTCCCCAAGAATTTCCCCTCGTGTTCCCAGTAATAGCCTCAGAGCAAGTAGTGAAGATCTCAGCAAAACAGACTTGCTTGGTGAAGAAATAAATCCAGCTGATGATATGGATCTTTTAGGTTTGGGAGACACTTCAGATGCTCAGGTGTCGTCTCCTGTTAAACCAGTAGATGCACCTCTTAATCAAGATCTTTTTGGGTTAGGTTTTGACAGTGATACAGGGAACGCGAACAAGACTGACATGTTTGATCCCTTCAGTACATCAGTGGAATCACAAAAACCCAAAGCAGTTGAAATGCTATTTAGTTCCATAGGTGACAGTGCCCAGTCATCTCAAAGGTCTAGTCCATGTGTCTTTGATACAGATATCTTTACTACAATTGCCACGCCTGATTCTCCTGCCCATCATATAGAAGCTAAAGAGTCTTCAGCTACCCAACTAGCCAACACTATTATGGATGATTTTCTTGGGATATCAGAATCGGATGTACCCTTAGCACCCTCTCCTGTTCATGTGTTTGACCCTTTTAAGACTATTTCTGATGATACACATATAACTGATACTCATTCTCAACAGTCATCTGGTTTAGCTCCAGAAAATCCATTTACCTCAAATCGGACTGCCCACAGTACTTCTCCAATCAACCCTTTTAACACATCAGGGGTAGACATCTTCAGTAATGCTGCCCCTGAGACCAATGAGACATTGAGATCTGAGGCACCCAATCCATGGTTTTCTCAGACCATTGAAGAGGTTGTTGATACTGCAACAGATGTGTTTGGATTACCTGGAGAGGCAACAGGTGTGAAGAACAACATGGCGGACAATGCTGGGCATGAACCTATTAATATTTTTAATTTGAAAGACAGTACAAATCAGTCCCCAATAACAGTTCCCGCATCAGACAATATGATTAACCCCTCTGTATTATCCACTGATATGGTTGCTCCTATGGATCCTTCAGAAGCTTCTGTTTTAGATAATCAAGCTAACGAAAGTCCATTCTCATCATCAAACATCTTTGATGTCAAAGATTCTAATACACAATCACAACCCACCTACTCCTTAATGGAAGACAATTTTTCTAAAGACTTGGCTGTATCTAATGCTTCAGGCCAGTCATTCGCTCCTTTTGATTCATTTTCTACGGCTTCATTAGCACCTAAACTTTCAAATAAAGAAGCTGATGTGAAAGATAAAGAAGAAACCATGATTGTTATAAAACCAGTTCAAGATTTTGATGATGATTTCTTTGGGAAAGTTGGCCCAGTGTTAGATACAGTTGATGTATTTGATGCTTGGGGTATGGATTCTGCTACGTCTAAAAGCTCAAATAACCCTTTTTTGGACATGTCTTTTTCATCTGGCCAGACTGTTGAAACTGAAGGACAAATTGATGCGAATAAGAACCCCTTTGTGTCTGATGATTTTGCTGCACTATCAAGTGAAACAATAACACAGAATAACCCATTTCTCCTTGAGGGCTCAGGGGAAGCTGTTCCTGCAACTGATGTGTCAGCTTTTATGTTTGAAAGTAAAGCAGATAGCACAGATAACTTTGATCCCTTTGGAGTAAAAAACGTTACTCAACCAGAAGGTTCAGACAGGGGTCAAGTGTCGATATTTGAGGCAGTTTCTGCAGCAGGTGACAATCAGTTGGTGGAACCAGAGGATGGAGATGATGATGATTTTGCAGGAGTTCCAATGAAGTTAGAAATCAGACCAACAGCCAGGAAACCCTCTGGAAAGGCTCCTCCAATCCCACCTCCTCCAAAATCTGCCATGATGCCATTCAGAGAAAATCCATTTGATAAGGAATCTCCTCCTGAAGAAGAATTTGCCAAGTTTGAAACGACAGAAAAATCAGCTAACCTTGAAACCATGATGAGTATGTCAACTGAAAGCAGTACACCTGATGATGAGGAAATACCTGGACCTTTAGAGGTGTTTCATTCCAAATTTGAGGGCAGTGGCTGGCACCTGATGCTCAGACAGCCAACAAAGAAAAAAATAACTGGGAATAGGTACTGGAAGAATGTGTTTGTGAAGTTAGCTATGGTTAAAGATGGACCTGTATTAAAATTGTACACAGATGAAGGTGAACGGGATTCATTTCAGGAACTTCCTCTTCAGCCGTGTTATTCCTTATCTGACATTGCTCTTCAGCAGTATGATCAGTATGGGAAAATCCACACTGTTAAACTGCAGTACATCTTCTATAGAGAAAGAGTGGGCCTAAGAGCAGAGAGAATCACTCCAAACTTTGTACGTAAACCAAAACCAACAATGATTCTTGACCACTCCCCTCAGGTGTCTGAATTACTCAAGTTTGGTAGCCTGAAGAAAGACTACTTGCGGACATTCATGTGGGAAGTTGAAGATGCCTTAATGCACATAGAAGCTCACCGTGATAAGACCTTGAGCTACACAAAAGACGAAGTTTCAGTGGATGTTTGGGATGAATTTGAAGCAGAAATTGATAAAGCTGGACACATTATTAAACAAAAATCTCGGGTTAGAATATTCTGCCTAGCTTTTGTCACTGGAATGCCCCTGTGTGAACTAGGTGTTAATGACAAACGACGGAAAGGTAAAGAAGTTGTTGGTCGACATGACATTATACCGGTTAAAACAGAAGATTGGATTAAAATACAGGATTATGAGTTCCACAATGTGGTTGATAGGCCTGCATTTGAGAAAACTAACACTATAACGTTTCGTCCATTGGATGGGTGTCAGTTTGAGTTAATGCGTTTTAGAGCTCGACCAAAAGAAAACCGTGAACTGCCTCTGCAGGCTAAAATTCAACAGATTATTAAAGGCACCCATGTAGAAATGAGGTGTGAACTGCTAGTAACAGGTTATCATGCGAACAGTAAAAAACATGGTCAGTTTCCTTGTGAAGATATTGAGATTCACTTTCCTATTCCAGAGAAGTGGATTTACTTTTTCCGTTATGAAAGACGGTTTGGCTATGGTTCAGTGCACTCTACAACTAGGAAGCCTGGCAAGATTAAAGGGTTAGAGAGACTCACAATGATTGCTCAAGGAAATCTTTCCCCTGCTTTGTTGGAAGCTTCCGTGGGAACAGCCAAGTATGAAAATGTTTATCGAGCCGTGGTTTGGCGTATTAATCGCCTACCCGAGAGGAATGAAGGTAAGGCTCTATTAACCCACTCACAAACTAATCCATAAAAATAAGCGAAATTGCACATGAAAGATTGTAAACGTCAGTGTTTAAGTTTGTTACATCAATATACATTGAATTATCACCTCTTTTACACAAGTAAACTGTACATATATAATAGCTATTTAGGTGCATTTAAATATTTTGGCTCCAGTATTAAAGTGTTGTCAGGTTTAGTAGTAATTTCACACATATATATGTAGAACATTTTGTAAGCTTAAATTTTTAACACCATTAAGTTTAAACTTAAATGATTTGGATATGTTTGGAGAGTATAATAAAATGTAAAATTTCATTGTGGAATTGCTCCAGGATTACTTTGTTCTCCAGTATATTTTAATGTCAAGTTAGGGTTCATGTTATATTATGAGTATTTTTCAACCCAAGCTACCTAAAAAATTACCTACCATACATAAGAATAATATAGTTAGGATTGTTTTTATTGTTAAAAAAAAAAATCTGATTTCTGTTTTTAATTGAGTGAAGTTCTGTCTTAGTATATATTATCTATTATTGTTAACTTTAATAAAGGGAAAGGCAACTGTTTAGACCTAAACTTATAATTTTTATTGCATATTTTTTTTAAAGACAACCATCTGTATTGCACTTGCAATCGAATTAGCATAGCCATTGATAAGTTAATTTAACAGGCAGAACCGACATCATTTTTCCAAAACACAGTAGTCCTATCATCTAGTTGTGGCTGTCCCTTATTGCCTGCACTGGTGGATGCTTTCATATAAAGCCGAAAGTGAGGGTTCCGTTCCTAAGCGAAACAACAACAACAAACAACCGCTTGTACATATCAACCTGGTTTTATAAATCGTATGTAAGCTGAAAACATGCTAAACATATATTTGTGTTACTCAAAGAGCTATTTTGAAATTTATACAACAGATTAACATTGCGCATGGATGACCAAGCTTGTGTATACGCCGTGTTTTTATAGATGACTTCCAATGCATCCATAAGCACACGAGCACACTGGTGACCGACCGTGATCTTGAACAATGATGTCAGTCCCGCCTGTTAAGATAACTAATTAACGGCTATGCTTTCTCGAATGCAAGTGCAATACAAATATTTGTCTTTGAGAATATGCAATAAAAATAATAAGTTACGGTCGAAAAACAGTTGCCTTTCCCTTTAAAATGCTAATAAGAGTTAAAAATTGCGCTCCATTGTGGACAAAAGCAGAATTTAAATTAAGCTCATCACACTGATTTTTGGGGACATATTTCCAAAATAACCTTTAAAATGATCTTTACAAGCTAAAGTAAGAGCTGATTGACCATAAATCATTGTTTGATAGAATTATACCAGAGGAATTCTGCAGGGTAGACAGAACATGACATGTATGTCCAGTAGTAGGTTGTAGCAAACAGAGGGTGTTGGAAACAAAGAACACTGCACAACTATATTGTATGACTGAATCGTCCTTGCCCTCAATCACATTGCGAAATTATCAGGATAGCTGCACATTCAACTCTAATAGTTGTCTGCATATAGTACTACTTTTTATACCATTGAAATTTTTGTAGATAGCATTACTTAGCAGAAACGAAAGTTTTCATACAAACTCTTTTCATATATGTTTAATCTTTAGCTGCCTATTGCTTTGAATCCCAACCAGTAGGGATCAATACAAGATATGTGTTAATCTGTATTTACTACGCTCATTCCTGTGAACTACATATTACAACATCATGATTTTAATCTAAATTTAGGCTGTCTTTAATATAAATAAATAAGGGAATAATTATTTTATGATCACAAAACTTTCAATACTTATAATAACTAATAACAGTAATTCTGCTTAGAAAAATTACCAAACTTTAAAGTTGACAAATGGCTTGTATCACATTACTCATTTAAACAACAGGTCTCTTGTATAACATGGCTTTCACTGATTACGCTTTGAAGCAGTCCCTTAAGGCTGAATTCGCTTGACGTCACTTGTTCTGACTTGTGGCTTTGATGTCTCCGATCTCAAAGGCTGTTGTTGTTATGAAGGAGCTTTTCAATTACTTTGCCCTTTTTAACATCTTTGGTTGTTACCAAGGAGCTTTCTGATTTCATGTAACTTCCTATACCTTTTTCAGTATAATGAGAATGAAATCAAATGGCAGCAAATTAAAAATAAGTGAAATTAGAAGCTGGGAATTTATTGATCAAACCAAATCAGGGAGTTTCTAGGAAGGTTTTCCATGTTCCTTCCCCAAACCCATCAAACCTTAAGTAGTTGGTGTTTTCTGTACTCCATTTTTACTGGATTTTGACACAGATTTCATGATAATAGTACTTTATGCACATAAATGTTGGTGTATACTATGTTGAATGATTGCCCAAAGGAACAAAATGTACTCATATGTACAGCAAACTGAAGAAGGTAGCACCAAGTTATTGTACACATATCATTCTTAACTGTACATATTTTATTGCAGGTGCCTACAAAAGTCACTTATTCCGACTTACTATGGATTTGGGTCCACATGATGAACTTCCCACCGAGTTTGAGGAATATTCAGATATTGAGTTTTCCATGCCGGCTAGTACTGTGTCTAAAACCCAGGTACGCTCAGTGAGTGTGGCAAATCCTAACCCACCTGAAAAGTGGGCAAGGTATGTGGCCAAATATCAGATGAAGGTTCAAATTGACCATATTCATTCAGAAGAACCAACTGAAAGTGAACCGGAACAGTAATGATCAATATATACAACAGAAGTCTGTGGAGTGTATGAGAACGTGAGTGGTAAGTTGGCTAATTAGACAGTGGACATCTAATTTCATTGGTTATTTTTGGATTCCCAGATTGACTTTAATGAAGAGTGTTCAATAAGTCCAAAATCAAGTGAAAACCAGTGCGCCCATCTTTAAACCTACCAGAAATGTTGTCCAGCTTCAAGTTCCCTTGAAATTTGCATTCATGTCTTTGCAATTTAAACTCTACAGTCAAAAATAAAAATGGAGAATTACTGTGACTCAAGTTTCCATTTTGAGTTTCAAAATGAAAATTGGTTGAACAATATCAAGAAGCGAAAAGATCAAAGAGTTTCAGCAAGTTCACTGTTGGTTGGAGGTTGTGATTTGCAGTTAGATTGCTATTTCTATTGGAAAAAACAAGAAAATGAACTGGACTTTTGTTGGTCTACTAAATGGATTTTTAGGTGCAATTTCTAATGGTATATAATGTGAGATGTTGTAAATTTGAAATTGAAATTTGTATTTCAAATTATACACATGCTATTATATCACATGTATACTTGTGGCTGTGTACACTCATCCATTATACTCATATGTGATGGTTAAATTCTTCTAACAATCATTGTATTTAACTTCTGGTATCAAGATTTTAATAGAAACATACATTTAGAAAATTCATCACTAGCAACAATAAAATATATAATAGGTACTTCTACTTACCCTGCAATTGCTTTAGGATGTAAAGTCTATATACCTAAACACCTGAATACCTTTACCTACAGTAAATAACTTGCAACAGAAATGATATTGTGGCCAGTGATCTACGTAGGGTAGAAAGGACCCATCCCTCAACAGCCACTCTATAATATTTAATAGGTCATATTAAATGTTGATGTAAAAGACAAGCGATTTGATTCCTTGACTTGCAAGATGCGAAGATGTATCCAGTTTTGTTGTCCTCTTTATGCACCAGATGGGGCTGTGAATTGCAGGTTTTTGAAAAAAGTACACAGGTGTAGTGAAGAGTTGCTTGAAATAAAACTCTTGCTTAGCACTGATGTGAATAGCTAAAATACACATGATTTTTCAATGTAGTCTGTATAAAACTGTCATTGTCATATTTAATGTTACAGGTCATCTTGTTTCAGCATTGCTGTTATTTCCTGGATTATCGTGATGTCTTTTACTTGATTTATATGTTTGCTTGAGCTTTGTGATCTAAATATTTTTTTAAATTTTTCGGTTGTGTTTTTTTTTGTCAACTTATCAACTACATGTCCCTGTGTTTTCATGTATTTTTTGTCACAATGTCATTAATGAGATCATGAACAGTGCTTTACTTAATGTTATTATCTGAATACACAAATATGTGCAATTGTACCAAATGTAATATCTACTAAAAGTTTAACGTTACGATTTGTAAATTTTTTTTTCTTCTTTTATACATTTAGTTAGTCTTTGTACTTTTTACATGGATAGAAATTCTTACTCTAGTGTAGTAAGAAGTTTAGAGAAAGATCATAAATAAAGGAGGCGTGTATTGCAAATGTTTTGCAAGTAAATACACATTTTTCGTATATCATTTAGGAATAATTATGACAGTTTTCTTAGTATCTCTCTGTTATTTTAGATGGCAAGGGATTTAAATCTTTTCTGTAAACAATTATCCCATTTTTACCCCTCTGCTGATGATTTGCTTAGAGGTATTGTCAGCTTCATGTATGTCTGTCCGTACGTTTGTATATCTTTCTGACCATCAACACTATAACGCAGAACGGACCAAAATTAAAACTATGATGCATTGTTATGATGTTGTGCCCCTATTGAATTTTGATATATTTGGATACTGACGATAATAAGAAGCATGACTGCCCTTTAAACACTGTTTATTCGATATATTACCATTAATAATAGGATGTCTGAAGAACATGGTAACATAGGGTTACAAACATTAAACTGAATATATTTCTCAGTTGCCTTAGGAACATCAATGGATTGCAATTTACTAAGCTATCTCCCTTTCTAATTTTTATATTAATATTAGAGCTTTAAATCTGACCGATGTTCATGATGAATAAAAGGATTAATCAGGAAAATCTACAGAATATGACCACTCAGTATTACAAATTTTGGACTGCAGGTTGATCTTTGGTGCCTTAAAAGCTGCATTGAAGGGAAGCATCATAAGATTGCTGTTAGGGGGGATTATGCCATTTCTCAATGTTTTAAAGCAGACTCCTGTTAAACCACCAAAAGAAGATCAAATTCTTTGCGAATCATTGCAATATGCTTAAAATTAATTTGATAACAATTCTCTCCATTACTACCATTCTGAATTTAAGATAAAAGGTTGAAGGTTAAGTGGGAATGAATTGAAACACTGCTGTTTGATGTTAGAGCTCCCAGATTTCTGATTCTGGAATTCCCTAGTGGTAATCTGACTTGTCTACATTTCCCCTAATCCCCAACATTATCAGCTGAGCAGACTGGGACAGTTGATAAAACCTACTTTTTGTTTTAACTGAACTAGATTGATAAATTAATCTGAAGGTTTGACTGTGCTGTAAAGGATACAGTGTTTAACGTCTGATTAGATTAACAGCTTTAGGAATCCTCCAGCTTATATATTTTGAATAAATGAAGAAAGAAAAAATTACTTGCCTTTGCCAGGATTCAAACCCCGGATCTTTGGGTTACAGCCCCACACTTTCCGACCGAGCTACAGAGCTTATATATATGTGTCTATAGCCTTCCCAAAGACATGGCTGGTAGGGATGCAGAATGTTAACTGACAATTAGTGTTAGTAATTAAACAATGTTCTGGTCAATCATTACACTGGTTTGGCATACCGTCTATGTGAAATTAATAATCATCTATAATATTATAAAGTGTAAAAATGAGAATAAGTATTAGCAAACAGCACTTAATCTGATTCTATATGCAAATATGGTATATCTTGGTGTAATGTTATTTATACTTTTGAATCAACTAAATACAGGTATCCTAGTTTGTAGGAGGGGGTAATGAATGCTTTCATATCTACACATAAACATTTTTAATAGCGTATTTTGCTGTAATTATCTGTTCTATTTAATTGAGAAGAAAAAAAACCCCAGAGAGTTGAGGTGTTTAACCCAGATTATATAAGTGCGTGTATACTGGGATTCCTTGACCTTAATTGACTTCACAGTTGTAACATCTGCAGTTTTTTTTACACATATAATTGTCAGCTTATAGAAAACTCCAATAGTGAGTAATTTAGTAAACACTTTATTGAAATGCATTCTGGGTGAAAATATAATTTCAGACATTTGTTTTGGTGCAGACAAGATAAATAAATATGAGTATTATTTTGCTGTCTTTTCAATTTGTGTATTGGTATGACAAAAGTGGCAGCTATAAATTTTGTTGTTATTATTTATTCCATGAATTTAAACAATTCTCAATGTATGATATGCAGTTAAACCTCAGAAACTTCAACCCTATAGCAGCTGTCTAAAGTTTAAAAGCACATGAATACAATTAGTTATTTCTTGGGTAGAATAAAAAAAATAGGAATTTATTTAAAATTAGATTATTGCAGAGGAAAGAAGTTACCGGGTATGACTCCAAGATGGATAAAGATTGTCAGTATTTCTGTTTATTCTAAAACCATTACCAAGAATGAAAATAACAAATGACAGAAATATCTTGTAAAAAGTAGCAAATACATTTTTTTTACTGTTACAGTTTTGTCCCTGAAGTAAAGGGTATACATAAAGCTTTAATTGGTGGAGACTGTGGCCTCATATTGATTTTATTTAAGCCAACCATTAAAAAAGTAAGATCTCAGTTTGTGAAATCAAATTCATTATACTACTGAAAGCATACAACTACAAAACAAGTTCATTTATACAACATCAGGTTTGTTGTTTTGTTTATTATCTGTACTTATTTGTGTCATTTGTTTTTACATATTGTTTGTTAAGTTTAATATTTTAGTGCTGTGATTCCATCAATAAGTTTTAAGTCAAAGTATTATTTTAAAGTATTTATACTCATTTTTAGTTTTTGGCCTCCCAACTATTTTTTTTTTTTTTACCCTGGGCCAAGTAATATATTAAATTTTTATGATTCTTCATTATTATGCAGGAAAAGTCCTGTACATAGAGATAGAAATAAGACGATGATTTTTGTCAGTGCATTTTACATCAGTTTTGACATTTGATGTGGGATTTTACATTGATGTTATTTACATAAATGTGGCCCAAATTGACTTATACAGACTAGCGGTTTGTATTTTTATCTGGATGACAGCTGAGGTTCTTTGTACCTTAATATTTATCAAATTAAAAGGTATTTACTGTGTTAACATATGACATCCATAAAGTTAACATAAACAATATTTGATCTGTTCAAACTAAGTGTCATGCCAAAATACTGTTACAAACTGACCAGTCCCTTCTAGAATAGATTTCTTAACTCAGTGTCCTTAAATATTGAATTCAAAACAAAAAAACTCAAACATATTAAGTGTTGAACGTATTGTCTCTTTTCTTGTTGAATAGATCGATCATTGCTTGTATTCATTTATCTATTCCCTAGTCAAACAAGACAATCAATATCATTTACTTTACCCCTAACATTGTTTTGAAATATGTTCATTGTTTAATGATAGTTTAACTTTTTCAATTTGTGTTCTATTTTACTCACATTGAATTTACTTGATGATCCGATCGAATGCATTTATTTTATTGATATTATATTTATCGTATTTTACAGGGCGGTTATAATAGTATTTGAATCTGATGATTTTACGTTAGTTTTCAAGGGAAGTAACTCACTTTTCCGTATTTTAGAGTGGCCTCCCCTTGAGTTTGTTACCTTAATCGTTTTCTAACGAATTTTGACTCTAAAAAGTAGGATTGATCAGGTGATAAAGTTTTAGTGTTTTGTGATCTGAAACGACCATCATTCATAAACAATTTAGTGATAGTTTGTTGTAATAAACATTAACTGATTAATAAAATATTAACAAAAAATCCCCATCATTTTCTAATTGATCTTTCTGTTTTACTTTTCGATTTTTAATCATGTCATGACAGGCGATTGTTTGCGATGAATATAAAAATTGTTCTGATGAATAAGTATCCACATTTACTCTAAGCATTGTACAATTGTATCACAGAAAATGTTTAAACCCTGACTAAATTTGCCGTTGTATTGGGCTTACTAGTATGTAGTCATATTGAATGATTTCTACTTATAATAGAGGAAGTACTGTAAATTATATTCCATGTCTATAATAATTATGTACATGAAAAAATGTCGATAATTATACTAACTGTATATTGTGATGTGCGGAGCTTGTTGCCTGTAGGTGTTAGCCTTATATCGAATGTAGTTACGCTTGACTGTAGATAAGTCCTTCTTGTAATATTTCGTGTAATTTTTACAATGGACCACGGCTACACGAGATTGGGAGCCGACCCTCAATAACTATATGGACCATATACAAATACGGTGTACATTTTTTAAACTGACTTTAGCAATAGTTTTTTGTCATGCGTATGTTTATTTATATTAACACATAATACATAACGAGAGGACAGTTGATCGCTAGTCAGCAAAACTCTTCTATACTTTAGCTTGATGTATAATCTCCTCTCCCCGGTGCAATTATGGTGTCTCCATGCATTTCTGTCATCAGCCTATCGTGGCGTACCCCATTTTAGTGGTCAGACAGAAATCAAAGTTAAACAATAATACATTTATCAAATATCACTTAAATTTAGTGCGACCTGAGAATAGCCCCGAAAATATGTTCAAACATTGGCTGGTTAAAGACCACTGGGAAGTTGGTAAAGTCGCGCTTGAGAATAACAGCTTCTTGTTTGAAAAGTAGTATATATAGAGTAAGCCGGACAAGGGTTTTATGTGTAACCTTGCCTCATGAACATGGGGCTACCTCTATGTGGAGGAGAAACTTATGCTGTTATTTGTGTTGTATCCATTTAAAAGATCGGTGTATTTTCTCAAGCCCGATGACTGCGTGATACTTCATCTTCTTCTAAGATAAATCACACTCGGTTCGCTGTAATTCTGTCAACTGTACGCACTTAAGGATATCAAAATTGCTCTTAGCTGTGACACTTGTAACTTTTTATTAAAGCCATTTTTGCCTGAGAGTATCTATGGAAACAAATAGTTTGTGGTGTCATAAACCACAGTATGTGCATTAAAGGTCAATTGTTGTAGTTGATTTATTTCATGTTTCACAGAAAACTGTGATAAATTGTGCAAATTGTAACTCAATTTAAAAACCTTTTATACTATGGATATGGTACAAGATGAGTTGGTCGTTAACATAAATTATAACTGCACTAGCAGTAGGCATTTATATAAGTTAATATTGGTAAAGACAAATCTATGAAATAGGGCCTTTTCGCTGAAATTCTGTTGGTTAATACTACTTAATATTAAGTCGGCGACAGTATAACAGGTAGATTAAAAGGTGTATACCGTGGTCTGGTATGCACTTGTTCGAAGTTTGACCAAGTCTTTGTTAACCACACCAAGACTTTAAAGCTTAGTAGGCAATGTTTATCAAGTAGAGTGAAAAAAACCCAAGTCAATTCCTGCTGTTTGTATTTTTCACTTATATAAGATTAAACAACTAATCGCGGATGAGTTTATAATGGAGAGACGTCATCTAACACAGGATTAGTTAGCTTTGAATGACTGGCGATTGGGGATAAACACTAAGGTCTGCTATCTAGTTGGTAATCTATGATACTAGATCAACGGCACATTAAGTACGTTGTACACCGACCATAGGACACAATAAAGAACAAGGGTGTATGTATGCATTTGACAAAGTATTTAAAATAAAAGTATATAATTTATCTGGGAATATTAATAAAGTTTGTACCTATGCTATAAATATTGTTTGGCTTAAATAGAGCCCTACTTTGTTGTAAATACATCGATTCATTGTGTCTAGGTTATATATACATTTCGTTTAATTGGGAGCATATACATTGTACATGTATATTGAAAATGAAAGTGAAACTAGTTGATTTTATCATTATACACACATTAGGAAACAATTGTATATGGTTATGTCCAGACTTGATATATCGTAAGCGATACTTTTCCGGGCCCTAGGTAACTTGATCTGTATACGTATATAAACTAGCCGTTGATGTTGGAAGAAATGTAGGTCAATACACAGACTGTCTAAAGTATTAGCACATAGCTAGTGTTATTAAAAAATCTGTAACATATCAAACAATTGTTTGTCTTTTTGTTCTTGTCTGACTTTATTGTGTTATTTTGCACACTTAATTGCAATCTCGAAATGTTAGCAAGGGAGGCAATAAGCAGTCCTATTTGGTCACAACTCACATTCGTGATGTTGGGACATTTTAATGAATACAGATACACACTTCCATGAAACATCGTAAGACAAATTCTTATCATAAATTACGTCGTCCCATGTTAAATTTCCATTAGGTGACATTATTTACCATAAGAAATGTTTGTTTGAAATTTAATGAAAGTTGTGGCGTTGTTAAAATGCGGACATCAGATGACCGACGATGAATCACTGAGCTACATTAGGAGACTGCAATCGAGTACGAATCTCTCCCGTGGCCTTATTCATGTCCGTTTATTTCGGTTCTCTAGATATGGCCTCTGTAAATGTCTGAATGCAAACCTCAAGTTTATAAATGTAGTTTATCTTTTGTTTGGTATCTGCTTGTTATTCCGAAGAGATCAGGTTACGCTGTGAGCGATAAAAAGATTCGGACATAGATATTTCCAAATTATATATGGGCCCTCTGGCTAAGGGTAGTTTGAAGCGTAGCAATGCTATCTTAACTTAGCACTGGAGGATGATTAAGTTTCCAACAGTATCAAAACACTTCACATTTTATGGGTGTGCATGTGTCAATTATTGTTGGAATACACCGCCGTCATATAAGTGAAATACCCTTAAGCATGACCTAAAACACTAATCAACCAATCTAAATTAATGTATTTTCTTTGGGTAGTTTCGTGTTTGCATTTGGTCCTTTTTCTGGCGTCGTTAAACCCAATCTAATTAAAATCAGATCTCAAAAACGCTACCCGTGTTTTGTTTGTCACTATATTTAAAAAAATATTTCAAACATAAAATCGAACCCAAATCCTTTGTATTAATTTACAAATAAATTAATTTAAGTTGAAAAGTATGCATTAATGCTATCCATATAGTTAAATTAATCAGCTCTGAAGAATTTTTACAAAAAAAGTCCTCCACGAAAAGAGAATAATGCTATATTTGAAGAAAAAATTACCTTTCTTTGACGAATTGCTGATAATTTATTGTTTTACGTTTAGTGCGTTACCTAACGACGTACCACAGGGGCCCGGTGCCATAGAGATCGTATATGTTTATATATGGGAAAAGGGCTGACACTCTGGGGTCGACCCAGCTTGTACCGTGGTGAAATGTAACCGATTAAAGTCCACTATTAATCACATAAAATAAATGAATACCACCTATCCGTGTGAAACAAATAGTTCATCTTCAAATTCTCACCCAGAACTTTGTTGTTAGTTATCTATTATTCCCAAATTTTGCTTGCAAACACAAAACTTTTCATTCTCTTTCGAATTCAGCCTGCAAGCGATGTATGCGGGTTAGCTGTGATTTGATAATGTTGATGGCCTAATTCTTCATTATCCAATCACGTATAATCAATCATCATCATGTATACTATGCCATACTTGTATACGTTGTTGAAGCCAATAAACATTAATTTAATTAAAATAGTATTCAATCAATCAATCCATCAATCACTATTGATACGGCAGATCATTGCCCCATTGGATTGAACACGGGACTGTTACTTGGCTATGTGCTGATACTCAGCCTGATCGTATTTTCTCTGTTGTAACATTTTCTATCCCAATTCGACAAATAAAGCAGAGCTCGTCTCAAAGTTCATGTAATTTGTATGACGAAATATATTGCAATATAGTACTGCCATCTGTGTTTTGACGTTATAACCTGTGTGATGTATCCATAATCTATCAGAGATACATAACTCTGATCTATGGAGTAGCCTATCCATTCCATGTAATGGCTATAGCTTTCCTACTGATTTTAATACAAACTGCAACATTACTGCTTGGGTTTAAAGCTATTCTGGACATGTTTCCGGTAGGCTTTTATTTTGTGCATTGGTCAAACGCCATCTATATCACTGATATGAGGTCTTCAGTGTTATTATAAGGCACCATTGTTGCTTTGTCAGTTCTTTTGGTGTTTGTCCATTGTGTCTACCATTTGTTAAAATGTCTCCTACATTTTAGTATCACCAGATTGGGAAAACTCCAGAAAAAAGACTGATATGGTACTTAGCTTCGTATGACATGGTCATGGTGTCATGAATGGTTGGGTACGAAACTGTTTGGGCACGAAACGGCTAAAGTACGAAACGGTTAAGGTAAGAAACGGTTAAGGTACGAAATGGTTGAATACGAAGCGGTTTGGGTACGAAAAAGTTTGGGTACGAAACGGTTTGGGTAAGAAACGGTTTGTGTACGAAATGGTATGGGTACGAAACGGTTTGGATACGAAATAGGTGGGTATGAAACGGATGAATACGAAACGGTTTGTGTAAGAAACGGTTTGTGTACGAAATGGTTGGATTTGAAACGGTTTGGGTACCGGGGAAGAAACGGCTTGGATACTAAACGGGTTGGGGAAGAAACAGTTTGGATACGAAACGGCTTGGGGGAGAAACAGTTTGGATTCGAAACGGTTTGGTTATGAAACAGCTTTGGGAAGAAACAGTTTGGGTACGAAATGACCTGTTACCTCTTACGTGTACCGATAAAACTACGTACAAATATGTATGTCTACAGGAATAACATCTACAATCGTGGCAAAGGATTCTTGTAAAAACTCACATTATGACCTGACTACAGATTTTTATATTTCAAGTGAACGGTAGAGAGAAAATAATTATGTACTCAGCCGAAAAAAAAGAAGGTATTTATCCTGAAAATGGCCCGCTGCCTTGAATTGTTTATAGCGACTGGATTAGTGTCTGGTGTCAGAGGTCACTATTTCTTTTGCTCGATCCTTAAATATAAGTGTGTGTTTCAAAAGAAACATCCATGGAATCTATATACACTTTGAATTTGCGTGATGAAGAATACCTGACGCGAAATGACACAATCAAATGTAAACAATAGAAAATTGTGTGAAAATCATAAATATTTTGACCATAAGGAACTTACGGCCGGCTAATTGCCAAGGCTTTAGCTCCGAGAATGAGGAAGCCCGTAGAGGCTATCTCAGCTAAATCTGGCAATGAAATTGGTTCCGTAATTTTGATTGATCGATCTTGTTTCTTGTAGTTTTAAAAGAGAAAAGATAAAAGACTGCAAGTGCCACAAGTATTTTGCAGTCTAAAAGTGTCACATCAGTCACTCCGATAGGGCAAGGATGTGCCGGAATTCTAAATTAGTACATCAAGTGCTAGTCAAAGTTACGAAACTGGTGAGACTGTCAAAACCAAAATCATTAATTTCTATATGTATATCACGAGTTTTGGATTTCCCTATGTGTGTAGATAATATATATATATATATATTTTTTTTTTTTAAATCTCGTTAGCAGTGTTATATTGCAGACCTTTCTGTTTGCACCACAATCAGCACAATGCTATGCCAAACTTTTTTTTTATGGAATGGGATATGTTGTTTTCCAGTCACATACTGCAAGACTATCGTATACAACTCCAGACATTGTAAGTACATTGTTTCCATTCCATTCAGCCTGTTAGATTTCAATTTTTTTTTTTTCAAAAGTAAGAGAAGCAATCAAAGATATGTCAAGGTTTTTTTGTTTTTCGTAATATGCCTGGAAGTTTATTAAAACATCCAAATGAAAGTTCTGACGAAGAAGATGTTGCTGGAATGACACTGGAATATAATCGGGTTGGAGAAAAGAAAAAATAAACAACAGTTCTATATATTGACGTTTGTGTCTGACGGATATTTTACCCCAAAAATATCTTAATTAACGAGTTTTGCCCGAAAAAAATAGTGTATGGGTCCCTACGCCTATATGCTCACATTCCATATATACTCAGTGAAAAAAGAAACTTCACACTCATAAATTTCTAAATATTTTCTTGAAACTTAATACAAGAGATATTATTATTATTATTA